>CATIWQ010616312.1:0-15186 GCA_949673415.1 Euphorbia schlechtendalii | reverse complement strand
CCCCTTTCTTCTTAATTCCTTTCTACATGTGAACCTAGGAATTATTTTATTTTATTGTAAATATTGTAATTCTCTTCTTCTTTTATTTCTTTTTATCTTTTTGTATTAGAATGCCCCCACGAAGGGAATAAAATATATTCCTGGATAACAGACCTCACCTTTTGCCATGCGGTCATTTTCACTAATAAAATTGACCAACATATGTGTAAATAAAAATGTACTGTTTTTATTTAAATTAACAACTTTAAATCGCCGATGTTTTAATTAGGCCACACGGGCCTCGCCAAAATCAAATCGAGCATACGTGATATATCCCCTGTGCTAACCTTTGTGGATACAGGCTAGATGTGTGTTTAGGATTTATTTTCCTTTGGGTATTGCACATATTTTACAGAAAATGTAATTAATAGGGTAGCGGGCGGTTGCATCCCCCGATTTTTGAAAGCCTTGTAATTTTACTTTTCCGCATTTACTTACTGTTTTGTGGATGGTTTAATTTTTTTCTTTATGGATGGTTTATATTTCGCAATACGTGAACCATTCATTTAACTCCAAAAATAACCTAATTGCGAATATGCATAATTAAAAGAAAACGATTTTCTATAGATGTAATATATTGTGATCACTTAAGAAATAAGCAACTTATCCCTGACTCGAATCTCTGTGTCTTGGTGGGCTGTCCCCTGGACGTTAAGCCTCACAGGACACTAATTCCTGGAAAGAGCTAATCCAGGTGGCGACTCCACACTAAGAGATGGCGGATTTGGGTTCGAACCAATCTTAAATGTTTTCACCTTTTTTTCTCTTTCAAACCTTTTTCCCGGGCCCCAGACCCGGTGCTTTTCTTCTTTTTTTCAAAACACCCCGGTGGACCGTGCCTATGAATTTCGTGCACTCTCGGCTCACCTCTCCGTGTCCCCCGCTCACACCAGGGTATGAATAAGTATGAATCAAAGTATAGCAACTCTTTTATAAGGTAATTAGTATCTTAGGTTTGAGGATACTTGTACTGCTAGTGCAATAAGACATGACCCCAACACATGGATACAGTTATTTTCAAGTGTATCTCTGACACTCCCCCTTTTCCCTGTATATATGCCTCCATTCTCTTTGTATTTTAGACACTTCAGCTTAGCTTTTCTCTCTGAGTTCGACTTCCCTTTCTTCATTCGTTGTGCAAGATCCTTCATGAGTTTCTCTAAACAATAAAGAATTCTTTTGAAGGCTCTTTCTAAAGCGAGCCTTCTTTGTTTATTTTTGGGTTGATCTTCAAGCACTCTTGCAGCTACTATTTACTAACAGTTTCTTCCTCAATGAGGTTTTGGTCAGTGAAGATTTGTGTGGTTCAATCATAAAAGGCTATCCTAGTTTGGAGGCTCATGCTAACAAAGTTCTGCTGAATTGCTCTAAGGGAAAGCTACAACCAAAAGAGGAGAAGAAGCACGCATCAACTGGTAATGCTTTAATCTTAGATGGTAGGTTTCTTTTATAATCTTTATAAATGTAAAAGCATCCATGGAACGTTTTAACATAGATTACATCAATCATGACATGCTTAGGAGATCCTTTAGGTAAATTTTAAGTTTTGAAATTCCTCCTTGCTATCTTGTAAGTTCAATAACTGTCTTGATTAACCCGTAGTGGTATCAGAGAATGCCTTATGCTATGCATGATTGATTTCAATATGTCAAAATGATATTTTTTATTAATTTATTAAAGTATATTATGCATGACTTAGGTTTCAATTCCTATTATAGAAAATGATGTGATAACTAGATTAAGATTTTGTTCAAACTTAATCTAGGTTAATATCATATAAATTAGCAATGTTTTATCACATGTGTAAATGCTTTAATCGAGGGTCATCCCGTACTTCAATCAATTAAAGAATGAAATCTTTAAATCATAGTTGTTCATGTACAATGAATCGAAGTGCTCATGGTTATTTTGGCAAGGATTGGACTTGGCTGCTCATTCACTTCAAGGGGGCTCTCTTACTTGGAAATCTCCATTAGTATTAGATTCAAGTGTACCCCGATGTACTTTTATGACTTATTCGATTTCTAGTATGAGAATTAGATTTCGAATATGGTTTTACTTAAGTGGTTTAAATTGTTAAATTAAAACTTATTGATGTAGGTGCAATGACTTAAACATGGACCCTGTTTATTTTGCATGCTATGTGGAGTCTTGGTATAATGGAATGATTATGATATACCAGTCTCGAGCATGTTCCCTTAGAGTTAATAATTTCGAATAGCCTGGAGTTATTATTTTCATAATCATATCCATTGTATAAGACCTAGACTAGGGCAAGACAAACTACACCAATAAAATCCCCACAACAATATTAAGGCGGTATATAGTCTTCCTGTCATAAGTCATGATACGAACCTTATTAACTAATGTAAGCACATGTATAACATGCCTTCCCTTAACATGTGTTTGGTTATGAGATTAGATGGGGTTAATACCTTAACCATAATGGCTTAATTATCCATATTATTGGAGCTAATGCTAGATTGGAGACACATTTAATGAGTCGTACAATTGGGTACACACGTCTCGAGAAAGAGAACTCAAATGGACTAGCAATTGCATGAAATGCAAATGGATGGGTTCCAACCATTGTTATCTTGTTTTGGCTAGACCTGTGATAGTGGGGGGTCATAATGAGTGGCTATGGATGCTACCTACTAAGGAGGATTTGTTCGATCATATTTCTCAAATTTAAATAGAAGGGACTATTTGAATGTCGAGAAAATAGTAGGAATTATGTATATAATTAAAGACCTTAAATTAAATGCATGTACATATACTAATATCTAAACAAATTTTATCTTATATCTTGGTTGAATATGATCACTAATGAAAATACTCGTATTGACATCGATCCTCTTGTTAACATAAAATATGATGTTTATAACTTCAATGAGTGGTTTGAGACTATTAGAGGAGTTCTGCAGAACTACTACCTCGATTACATTTTGACTAATCCTAGTCCCAAACATCCCGTCAAGAATGCTTTTGCATATGTGATGAATGATTATAATGAGCACAAGGGAAACTGTGAGTTTGTTGCAAAACACATGTTAGACCATATGCTCCCAAGGTACACATAAGAGTACAAAGGGTTGGATCTTGCAACAATGATTCATTTGACACATGAGGATTAATTATTCCATAGTAGATTGCTAGGAGACAACTCAGTAGTAGAGTTCGTTATTAACATTTTTGACAACTCAGAGAAAATGAAAGAGTTGAGAGTTGAGTGTAGTGAGTAGTCTTTGAAAGAAATGGGATTGAGGGTATTACCCAATAAATATGATTCTTTCAAAAGGACGCTCAAGGAGTGTTCTCCAAACTGTACCTTGACCCAACTTATGAAATTGAGTTTAGAATTAATCTCAAAGAGCAAGCCAATGCTAAGGACCTTAAGTTGAAGAAACTCAATGGTTTAAAAGTCAAGAGTAAGCTCATGAGGAAGTTAGAATTGAAGAAGGAAAATGTTTCTTATGAAACAAGCTCATCAGATGATGATAGTTATGGCTCAAACTTTTGGAGGTATGTTCATACTAGAGAGTTTCTCTATAGTTCCCTATGAGTCTACTTTGGTATTAGACTAGTTGTGGTACTCATATCTGTACTTCTATGCAAGGATTGGGGAATAGTAGCAAGCTCGTAAAGAGGGAAATGGACCTAAGAGTTGGAAATGGAGCACGGGTTACTACAACAGCTGTAGGGACATATAGCCTTTGTTTGCCTAGAGGCCTAGTTTTAGTTTTGAACAATTGCTATTATATTCCTACTGTCACTAAGAATATTATTTCTATTGCACTTTTTGTAATAGAGGGATTTGAAATTTTATTTTCCAATAATAGATGTCAAATTCAATGTAATAATGTTCTTTATGCATGTGGAAAATCTGTGGATGGTATTTACGTTCTAGATACTAAAACCGAAATTCTAAACATGAACATTGTTAAGATTAGATAATGAGAAATCCTCATACTTATGGCGTTGTCGTTTAGGCTACATAAACAAG
Source organism: Euphorbia schlechtendalii (assembly GCA_949673415.1). Classification (NCBI taxonomy): domain Eukaryota; kingdom Viridiplantae; phylum Streptophyta; class Magnoliopsida; order Malpighiales; family Euphorbiaceae; genus Euphorbia; species Euphorbia schlechtendalii. The sequence goes on along the minus strand of CATIWQ010616312.1, from coordinate 11,141 downwards.
ACTCGCTTAACCAAGTTACACAAATGTGGAGACTTGGGCCTAATAGAATGGGAATCCTATGGTGCGTGCGAACCTTGTTTAAAGGGGAAGATGATTAAGAAACCTTTTAAAGGAAAGGGATAACGCAACACTAGTACTTTGGAAATAATGCACTCCGATGTGTGTGGTCAATTGAGTGTTAAGATATATGAGGTTTTTGTCTACTTCATAACCTTTATCAACAATTACTCACGATATGGCTATTTGTACCTTATGTAGCACAAGTCTAAGAGTTTGATAAATTTAAAGAGTTCAAAATGGAAGTAGAGAAATAACTTGGGAAAGTATCAAGACCCTTCGATCTGATCAAGGTGGTGAATACTTAAGCCAAGAGTTTCAGGATTATCTAAGGGATAATGGTAATTTATCCCATTGGACACCTCCTTATACACCCCAACACAATAGAGTGTTAGAAAGGAGAAATCGAACCATACTCGATATGGTTCAGTCCATGATGAGCTAAGCAGCTTTCAACAAATCCTTTTAGGGTTATGCTCTTGAGTGTGCAGTTTATATTCTAAACAGAGTACCCTCTAAATCAATAGATTAAACTCCATACAAATTATGGTATGGTAAGAAACCCACTCTTTCTCACCTGAGAGTTTGGGGATGTCCTACTTACGTGAAGAGGATGAGTTCAACTAAGCTAGGGTGAGTCTTACAGGTGTCTATTTTTCGGTTACCTTAAGGAGACTATGGGGTATACCTTCTTTGATCCTAAGAAATAATAAGTCCTTATTTCCAGAAATGCTCAATTTCTTGAGAAGGAGCATATACTTGCGAAAACTAGTGGGAGCAATCATAAGTTGAGCACTCAAGAAGATTAAACAGACAATCAATTGATTATACCTACACCTGTTACACATAATAGTGTAAGCATAGAACAGCCTACTATAACACTAACATTGTGTAGGTGAGGCCGAGCACCAATCGCTCCCAAGCGATATGGGTTTTTTCATCACTAATGATAAGCATCTCTTCCTTATGAAAGATGATGAGCCCAAGACTTACAAGGAGGCAATGGAAGGCTCAGAATCGAGGAGTTGGAATATTAGGTTTGACGCGACAATCCGAGAAATTGGTTTCATGTAAAATGCTAATGAGCCCTGGGTATATAAGAAGGCTAGTGCGAGTACGGTCGTGTTCCTTGTATTATATATCGATGACATATTACTGATAGGAAATGATATTTCTTTTCTTCATACAGTTAAGTCATGGTTGTCAAAGAAGTTCTCCATGAAAGACCTTGGAGAAGCAGCTTTTATACTTGGTATAAAAATCTATCGAGATAGATCCAAAAGGCTGCTAGGTCATTCGCAAAGTACATACATAGATAAGTTTTTGGCTATATTTAACCTTGAGAAGTCAAGAAAGGGTTATCTCCCAATGTCTCACATGATTAACCTTTCTATATTTAAGTGTCCAAGAACACAACAAGAGAGACTGCTCATGAATGGAATACCTAATGCCTCAACGATAAGATCATTCATGTATGATATGGTATGCACTCAACCTGATGTCTCACATGCGTTGAGCATCACGAGTAGATTTCAATCTAACCCAGGTGAGAAGCATTGGATGGCCGTTAAAACTATCCTCAAGTACTTATGTAGGACTAAAGATATGTTTTTAGTATATGGAGAAAATGATCTCTCTTTGGAAGGGTACACCAATGTGAGTTTTCATTCTGACAGGGATGATTATAAGTCCTAGTTGAGTTATATGTTTATGTTAAACTGAGGGGCAGTTGTTTGGAAAAGTTTCAAACATGATACTACTGCCGATTCAACCACAGAATCTGAGTATATAGCTGCTTCAAAAGTGGCTAAGCAAGTTGTCTTATTGGTGATCTCGGTGGGGTGTCAAGCATTGTAAATTTGATAGTGGTCTATTGCAATAACAATGGGGCTATTGCTAAGGCAAATGAACCACGGTCTCGTTAGAGAAATGGACATGTACTCAAAAATTACCATCTCATTCATGAGATAGTAGCTAGGAAAGATATAATCTTAGAATACATCCCAACGGATCAAAATCTAGCGGATTTGCTAACTAAGTTATTGACTCAAGTTAAACATGACCAGCATGTTAACGAGGATAGCATGAAGCACATGGGTAATTGGCTCTAGTGCAAGTGGGAGATTGTTAGACATGATATATGCTTTAGAGGCAATCAGGGTGATATGTCTTAATTAGTTTTACCTAAAAGTACATTATAATTAATTAAGACATATCACCCTAATTGCCTCTACGGCAGCGTTCATGTCTAACAAAATGATCGCATATGCATAATCACCTGTCATCATTTAGGTAACTCGGTGAAGTGATCATGAATGCATCATTCCCTATCATAAAAAGTGAAAAATTTCTTCGAGTACTATGCCCCTGGCCATCAATTGGATGCATTGTGCATTATGCGTGTTTTATTACTTATCTTGGTATAACAGACGCACGTGGCTTTTATCATGGGATGATTCCCTGGGTGAATGTATGGTGACATGAGGATAAAAATCCAATTATATCATGACGAAGGCAAAGTTCACTTTGGAATTTTACCTTCAAAGTATGTGGGGGAGATAATTGATTAACCTTTTAGAAAAAAGTCAAAATTCTACTTTTGGTGAAAATTTTTAAATCATCAAACGATGGGTTTAGTAAATAATTCAACTCTTTGAATTTTTAGTTGATGTGAAAAAGTAAGAAACTCAATTTTTTTTATTTTCTTTGTGTGAAAAGGTAAATGGAAAGGTAATTAATCCAACTTTTGGAATTTTTCACCAAGTGGGATGTTAAAAAAATTAAATTTTTTTTGATTTTTTTCCAAGTGAAGGTAAAATATTAAATTTTTTTGAATGTTTACTTTGGAATTGAAATTTTTGAATTTGATTGGTCAATTAAGGGTAAATCGACGCAAAGGAAATTTTAACTAACAGTGAAAATTATTGGTGTCGAGACACATCGTTGTGGTAAAATTTAATTGAAAGTCGGATCACTACCAAGGGGTAGTGATAAACATGATTTGGGTATAAGAAGGGGAAACCTGGTTGACCCGGTTTGGTTAATGTAGAAACCTATAAATAGGTACCAAGAGGAGAAAGGCTTTTCTTTTCCTTTTCTCCTCTCTTTCTTCCTGCAAATTATTTCCATCACATTTCACAAGCAATAAAAAGCTCGCAAACACACCTTGAGGATGGATTTGCTACACTAGATTAAGGGTTCTCTCAAGAGGTTTCATCCCGTATTGGTCACTTAATGCCTTTCAAAGAAGGATGTTTATTTGGGGCTTAAGCACAAAGTGGAGACACCGATCGTCTCATTGCAATAGGATCATGCTTCATGAATGAAAGTAAATTTTTTAAAATGTTTTTGACAATTCAAATTTAATTTGTTTGAGATTTGGTTAAAAAAAGTCCAAGGAAGATGTTTTTGAATCTGTAAATTTGAGCTATAAAATCTCAAATTTTGATGTGTTTGTTATATGAAATCATAAAATTGGATGAATTTGGAGAACACCCGGAAAAATGGAATTGAATTCAGAGTTAAAATGATGTAGTTCTCATAATTTTAAAGTTATTGTGAAAACTTTCAGGATTTGAGAGGGGGCTCCGATGCCCCCTTGTTGCTGCCAAGGCTCCCTTGAGCCCCTAGGGCACTAGAGGGATAAAATTTTGCATTTTTATAGACTTTCGAGCTATCTTACAGATTTTGTGATGCATTTAAACATCTTTTGAATGAAGGACATTACTTTTATCATGATTAAACACATGTAAATGCACGATTTGGAGGGTAAACTTTGTTTTTCATGGAGAAAATTTGTAGAGTAAGCTTAACGGAAGGAAGATGATTAACTAAGAGTCATATCATCGAAAAGAACATAGAATTATATCTAGTGCACATGTTTGGACATTTTTGCAATAGACTTAACATGAGACTTTATGGAATATAGAATATTTTGGGGTGTACTTTATATCACATGTGTATAAAATAAAGTAAGGATTATTATGAATAATCTATATGAAATAGATTGACAAAGAGGTGAAATAACATAGAATTAAATCTAATGCATATGTTTACACTAGGCTTAATATGAGAATTTGTGGAATGTGGAATATTTTTTTGGATGTACTTAAGATCACATCTGTATTAAGTAAAGTAAGTATTATTATGAAAATCTATAGGGAATAAATTAACATAGAGGTAAAATGATATAAAATTAAATCGAATGCAAATGTTTATAATAAACTTAATATGAGAATTTATGGAATGATTTTTAGATGTAAAATATATCACATGTATATGAAATAAAGTAAGGATTATTATGAAAATGTATATGGAATAGATTGATATAGGATATGATAGAAGAGACCCTCACTAGAAGCCTAAGTATTTCTCTATAACATCCAAATATTTTTGCAGAAAGTATAGTAGAGTAAAATACTTACCTGATCAAGATGTTTGTGCTTATTAACTCTGAAATGTCATTTTGCAACCTACATTCGAGACCCTTAGATCTTTGAACCGTTGTTGAGGATGGTGGAGTGCCATTCAAAGTCGGCCTGCTATAGTGGCTACAATGGAGCGTATGAGGTTTGTCCCGTTGATCTCATCTCTTCTGCCATCACCACTAGGCACCTCTAAGTTTGTGTTATATGCTTTATTCAAGCGGTGGTCTGAGAGGATTCACACCTTCCACCTATCCATCGGAGAGTTGACCATTATGCCATTCGATGTGGTGGGGATGACTTTCTTGAGTTTGGTTAGAGAGGTTTATTATGAGAGGTTTCACAATTCCCCTCACATAGGAACCAGAGTGAGGGAGTTTCTCAGGGTCCCCATTGACATAGGCTCAGAGGATAAGCTGTCCTATGCTAATGTACATGATTACAAGATCAATTTATAGGAGGTAGTTGGTGACGCGATCGATCAGTTCACCCAATCCTTCCTCATAATCTTCTTGACCATGGTGTTCTTTCTATTGTTAGCAAGCAAGGTCAACCTTGACCTTTTGGAGGCTCTAGTTGATGTGGACCAAATTAAGGAGAAAAACTAGCCGTGAACCATTTTGGGTCAGACGTTCTTTGGGCTTGACACTTGTGTATGTGGATTGAAGAAGTTTTTGAGGGCTCCTCACACCTTCATACTTGTATTCACCTATCTTATGATAAGTGTAATCACATTATCTTTTAACGCTTGCTAGCAGCTTCTTTTCACCTTGTGGAGAGTTGGGCTTTTGAACACAAGGTGATCCCTCCTTCTCACTTTTCGAAGGGTGTCAGTGCAAATGCCTCCTTAATTACTTATTGGATGGGTCCGACTTGGACTAGGCTATTGACACGTGATAGATATTATCACCACTTGAGGGCCCTTCATCTCGAGCAGGCATGTATTTACTTTAACTTTTTTTAATTGATATAGTGCTTCTTTGTGGCATGGTTTCTGATGAAGATTTATCTTTCATAGGTGCATGTTGATCCTTGGATGATCACCCCCGTTTGGGCTAAGGTGAGGAGGCTAAGGGAGGAGGTAGACGATTACCGATTCGTGTTGGAGTGCCTGATGTCTTTGGAGTGGTATTAGGGGAGCACACCAGAGGTTGGCATGTAAGTACTGTGGTTACAAGGATTGTGCCACCTCTTTCACTAGTTAGTGCTTTTTAGCTCCATATGATCAGCCGTAGTGATTAAATCTTATACATCTTTGGCCATGGCATTGAGGTTTACATTGTTAGGGGAGTTATTTGACCTTCATTACTACACAGCTCATGAGAGATTGCCTCGATACCCTCACGTATGTGGATGATTCCCCAGATAGCATGGGAGGAGGTGGTTCAAGTTTTGATGGACCTGAATCTAGCGGAGATGATAACCTTGAGGGAGGATCTAGAGTTGGTGTGTTAACTAGGTGAGTCATTCAAGGGAGTGAAGGTTAGATTTCTTCGAGTTGGTCTTCTAGACGTGGTTTTAGATAAGGCCCTTCATATGTATGTCCTGATTCTATCATTTTTCTTACATATTAGTTTTATCAACTGATTATTGTGTGCTTGTTACATCTTCCAAGGACCACCTTTGAAGAAGAAGATCATCACGGGTGTGAGCAAGGAGGCTCCTGTTATTGTGGCTAGAGAGAAGGTTGGTGGCGCCGCACCAAGGTTCAAGGAAGGCATCTGGCCCATTGATGTTAGTACATCTTTTGACTTGTGGGTCAAGCCCGAGGAGAGGAGTGCTCGTAGAATCGAGGATAGCAGACATCCCATCCATTTCATCCATCAAATTGGACCCATGTAAGTGACTTCCTTTATGACTTGACACCATGTGGGCATTTTTTGTTGAAATATGTAGTGATAGGTTCCTTTGAGGGAGGTAAAAGAGCGTTGCTAGGGCTATCTTTGTGACTTATGATCTTCTTGTGGCCTAAGATGCTATATGTGGGGTGAGTTAACCTACAAAACATTCAGTAATTATGCTCTATCGTGTGTGTGATGTGATATGATGCATGACAATATACGATGACATGAATAAATATGAATGTGTTCATGGTATATAATGATCCTAGTATTTTTTGTTGCAGGAATTCTTTGCATTGAGCTTAGAGTCTAGTTATGTGCTAAGGGAGAAGCTCTAGGAGAGGATAACTGCTTGTTGCATTGTTAAGCACGAGAGAGATGACTCCTAGTTGGCAAGTTAGTAGGCCCAAAATGAGCCATGTACTTTGGAATTTGATGTGGTTCAAATGTAGAAGGAGGTGAGGCAGTTGATACGTAGAGGCCCGAGTGTGCATCCTCTTCGTAGTTCCATGATATATCCACCCCACAATGGTGTGGCTTTGAGGGCCACCTTCCATTGGGAGGAAAGGTTGGCAAGTTATGTGTTGTTCGCACTTCAGTTCGAGGGAAGGTCGTTGAGAGTTTGAGGTATTCTCCATCTACCATGGGATCCCGAGTTAAGTCCGATGATTAGGATGATGGTGATGATGGGAGCTCTTCAAGGAAAGAGTCTGGCTCTCTAACCAGCCGATATCATGATCATATTGGGCATTGTTTGGGATAATTAGTTTAGGTGTGTGAACCACTAACATTCAAATAGTAAATGGCCTTTGATGGTCGATAGATGTAAGATTTCTTGTTTTGATTCGTACATTTAGATGCTGAATCTTAATCATTTTGATGAATGCATGCTTTTAATTCTAAATTTGTGATGTTTCTGTTTGTTCTTAGTAATCTTTGCATTAAAATCCTTTGATCTTGTGCTTTTTCTTGACAGGTGCATTGCTCTAATGATGAATGAAGAGCCCTAGGACTGTAAGGCCCCTAGTTTTCCCTCCGCCTATAAGTATATATAGCTATAACTACAAAAGTTCTGCGAGACCACTATTTGAGAGAGCTTCAGTACCCCCTACTATTGGTGAGGCTACTATTCCCTCTAGAGAGGCTCTTATCTCCTTGTGATGTTCCTATTTGAAGGAAGGAGGGGGCTTGTTGCTACCAAGGTGGCTCTTGCTTTGAAATTTCTTTCTCTTCATTTCTTCAACTTTTTGAGATGGCTAACCACATCCAAATGTTTAGAGGGTTCACAACATCTTTTGGCAATGATGATTGGCCAAGATTAAACTACTTCTAGAGAACTTGCGCTTCTACAACACTGTCTAATGATCACCACATTCCTTCAAGTGTGTATAATTTTTTTGGGATCCACTCGATCATGTATACCTCTTTGTGACTTTAGAGAGATGCCCCATCTTTGAATAATTCTCCACTATTCTCAGGCTTCCTTGCCCTAGGTGGAAACTGATAACTATTCCGCATTTAATCTTTAGTTCTTCAATAAACTTGTTCAAGCTTTCGAACTTGGGGTCTACTGCACCATTCATCTCATAGAGTCTGTCGAGATTTTTCCTAGATGTTGTGTTATCATGGTGTATGGGTACATCTCATGATCATCTAGCTTGGCCTTATATTGTCTCTCTTCTATTCATAGCCGAGTACATCTACGAGGTTGGCTTGGAAGTTACCCCATTTTGACTCTTGTAGCTCATTTCTCGTATAAAACTTAGACGTTTGCCTATTGCATTAGTGGCTTATAGAGACCTTTTTCATCTTGACATTTCAAGTGTCGATCTGGTACACATCAGAGATTACTTCACCATCCTCCATGTACGATCTTCTCTAACTTACTAGTATTCTTGTTAAGAACTAGTGCCATGATGTGTGCTATAGGTGTGGTTACTGGAGAAGCTGACTTTGGTGAACGGGCCTCTTCATAACCTGATACATTATCATCTATGTAGCTTCAAGGGGAGGTGATTTAGAGCCCCTTATGGTTATCGCCACACCGTTGCTATTTGGACTCGACATTTCTAGGAGGTCATCGAGTATTAGATGACTTGGACTTTCCCATGATGGAAGTTCACCAAGGTGATTGTCAACTTAGAGTGCCGCAGGGTCTCTATGTTGGGTTTGAAGATGATGAATTTCTACTCTATGTCTCATTTGTGTAGGTAGTACGATGGATTTAAACATGTTCCTCAACCATCTATGAGAGGAACAATGTCGAGTATGCTATAAACACTCCTACTCAGTTTGAGGAGTGATGGATGCATCACAATTCCTTTATGCTATTGGACTATGATGTCATGGGGCCTGTGGCTTCAGAGGCCTTGTATTTGGACTGGAAATCTACTGCTAGCCTTGCTTACCAAAGAGAAACATCGTCGGGTGACAATCACATGGTCGACTTGAAGTGCGCTATATAGTTTCTTAGATGACTACCTCGCATAGGTCTATTATTTGACATGATTTCTTGGATTTGACTTTTTAACATGGATTTTAATGTTTCTTATTTTATTTGATTAATGGCAATGAATTTATCCAATTTTCTTATCAAAATATTCTTATTCACAAGATTCAGTACAAGTACATAAAGCAAGAAACATAAATATGGCAATAGAATCACTTTATTTATGAAATGCAACTTGACTACAATTGTTTAATAAAGATTCCCAACAAGTAACTTCCATTATCAAATAGCCTATATATGTTTTCTAATAAACTTTGACTAATTTTCACTCATTGCTCTAACTTTTTCATGGATAGCCCTTTTGGGTTTTCAATTCATCAAGCACGAATGTACCGTAATATTTGCCCAGCAGTGATGAATAGGTTATCAATCCAACGATTGATTTAAATATCTATTTTTTGTGTGACGCTTTTCCCATTTAGTTCTTTTGATTTAGATGTGGTAGCGCTTTAGCTTATCCTTGTTCACTAAACTTATTCTCGTCAAGGTCCATGATTCTTACAACTCCCTTGTTTAAGACTCACTTTATGACGGAATGGTCCTTCCCAATTAGGATGAAACTTCCCCCTTGCAACAATGTTTGATGGTTTAAACTGTATCAAAACCAAGTATCCTTCCTTTAAGGGTATCTTATAGTGCTTGATACAGTTGTTATATGCATGTTCCATGAGTTGTTGATATATATGAATATGGTCCAGTGCTAAACTAGATTTTATTATTCATATCTTACTTAGGTCCATTCTGATTCGCTCAATCGGTCCTCCAAGGTAGCTCTTAGCGATCAAACTTTGGTTTCCATGGGTAGTACTACTTCCATACCATAGAACAAGGAGTAAGGCATGTGCCCCTTGGCATCTTAACACTAATTTGCAACCCAATAGGGAAAATGGTATTTTGTCTACCTAATCACAATAGGTTACCAACATTTTAGAAATAATCTTCTTGAGGGACTTGTTATCTGCTTCAACTACCCCGTTAGCTTGTGCTTGATATGGTGAAGATTAGTGATGCTCAATCTGATAATGTCCAAAGAGTTGTTTAGTTTCCCCTTGAAATTATACTCCATTGTCGAATATGATGAAGGATACCATATATTCCAAAATTTGACTCTCTAAGAATTTGGCCATCTTCTTGGTAGTAACATTGGTGAATGATTTGGCTTCTACCTAATTTGAGAAGTATTCGACTGCTACCACTATGAATCAATGTCCATTTGTTGAGGATGGTCAAATCTTGCTTATAATGTATATCCCCCAAACCGAGAATGGCTAAAGAGTAGATATGCAATGGAGCTCAACTAGTGGTAAGTGTTGGATGTGACCATATATCTGGGACTCATGACCCTTCTTGACTTTTGCCTAGGAATCAGTTACCATGGTTATCCTAAAATAGCCTTGTCTTTGAATCTACTTGCTAGGTCCATTCCATTCATGTATGGTCCACAATCTCCTCTTTGTAGGTTTTGCATAACCGGACTTCTTTTTCATTCAAACATCATAGTAGTAGCCCCTTTCTGGCTCATTTGAACAAATCTTCCCCCACTAAACAAAATTGTGCCGCAAACTTTCTTAATGTCGAGTAGTCTGATGCCTGATGATCCTTCAGGATATTGGCTGAACTTAATGAGTAAGAAGATGTCTATTAACCACGATTTGGGTTCTACCCCTAGTTTGCAAGGTTTCGACTTTAATAACTCCTAGGATTTTTTATTTAATAATGAAGCCAAAAACCTTGTCTCCCACTTTCCTACCGATAAGATATAAGTTCAAAATACGAATAGGTGTTGTCAGTACCGCTTATCTAAATAGAAAAATGGTAACCACTGCAACTATACAGTTACGATGTAGTTTTAAAAGATATCGATCCCACAAGGAAGGACTAGCTCTAAAGATCACAAGAAAAACGGAATAAAGAAAATAAAATATTTTTGGATTTTAGTTAGAAGGATTAGATTAAAGAATGGATAGATATATGTATGGAAGACTAGAGATTCTAAATATATAGATTTTCCCTATGAAATAAGTATAGCAGAGAAAACATGCAGGTTCAACAAAGATGTTATGATTCACTAAACTAATCTAACAGACTCGGTTCAAAACACCTAGATGTTTAATTATTCACCGCAGAGCAACACATGAAATAACTTTTCTAAACCAAGCGTAAATGAATTAAGATAATTATATAAACCTGGACAACATCAATACTATGCTTAGTACGGGTCGCTCTCACATAGCCATATTTAGCAAGTTACCATTCCAAAAATGTTGGCTCACTAAACAGCGTTATATCACAGATCCAGTGATTATACAC
>CATIWQ010616274.1:0-12399 GCA_949673415.1 Euphorbia schlechtendalii | reverse complement strand
TTCTTCATGATTCTTCTTTGGAACATTGTCGATCTTTGACAACTTCGATGCTAAGCCAAATCCTTGTGTTCCACACATATTTTTGCACCTTTTTCACTCTTTTTCCATAGAATTCCACTTTTGTTCATTTTACTTCCAAGATTTACCTATTTTTGCATTTGCATAAAAAACAACTACATACCTCGTGAAATCTTTTATATGAAGTATAAAATGAAACAAAACCATATCGTTTTATAATTGAAAATGTCATGATAATAAGTGTAAATATTCACTTATCAAGAGATAATCAACCATGAAAATGTACCTATCCATTGAAGATAAGGATGAAATCTTGCATCCAATCACATTGAAGATGATGCAACCCTTCACCAATGGACATGACTATTCGTTTGGATAAATGCAACCTTTCACACTCTATAAATAGAGGTTGATATCAACCATTTCGGAGAGATGATGAGTGGCAGTATGTGTGTGGTCGACAATAGCATATGATACATGATAGAGAGTGAAAGTTATATAGATTTCGCTAAGTTCAAAGTGTTAGAGAGAAAACTGTATAAGTGATTCGATTCTTGTTTCAATCACTAGATTTCTCCATAAATTTGAGCGATTGTTGTATGAGTGTAATTACAAATCACTTATCAATAAAAGTTTTTGTTCTTCAACATTCATTTGTTCAATATTCACAAGGAATAGCATCCTAACAGAGGTTCTGTATGAGTCGAGACCGAATTCTAAGTAGACGCAGGAATTGCAGGAATTGATGACTCCCATTAAAGAGTGGATATGGTTTTATCAACTTTAGCTTTCACTTGCATACCTTACAACTTTACTTTGTTTTCTACTTATACTTCCTAATTCGAAGTTTATGATTTGTCTATATGTCACAACAAGTATTTCGTCTTGCGTCACTTATATTAATAAAGTTATATGCTTTCAAGTTGACTTTAAGAGTAGTTTTGAGGTTGACAAGATTGCGTATAATCACTGGATCTATGATTATAATGCTATTTAGTGAGCTAACATTTTTGGAGTGGTAACTTGCTAAATATACCTATGTGAGAGCGACCCGTACTAAGCATAGTATTATTGTTGTCCAGGTTTTTATAAGTGTCATAATTCATTTACCCTAGATTTAGAAAAGTCATTTCATGTGTTGCTCTATGGTGAATTATAGGATATTTGGGAATCTAGACACGAGTTTGTTGAAGTTATCTAGTGCATAAAACATTCTTGATTATTTTACATATTTTACTCCACTGTACTTATTCTTAGGGAATATCTATATGCTTTGCATCTTCTCTAATCTGTTCATGCATCTGTTCATTCATCAATCTACCATTCAGAACCTTCAATTTACTTTATTTTCTTTTATTCCGTAACTCTAACTTATCCTTAGAACCGAATTCCTTCCCTGTGGGTTCGATATCTTTTAAAACTACATTGCAACTGTATATTTGCAGTTTCATCATTTTTATGTTTGATAAGCGGTACTGACAACAACTATTCATATTTAGAACTTTGTATTATTAGTACAAAAGTGGCGAACAAGTTTTTGGTGTCGTTGCCGGGGAAGGCAAGTGTGTCCTAGAGATCAAATTACCGGGGAAGGCAAGTGAGTTTTGAAGATCAAATACAGGAAGAGTACGGTACATTTTCTAACTATATCTATTTAATTCTTTCCTAAACTGTATAATTTGTCTATCCTAACTTAGATGTGAAAAAGAATATGACTTAATCATCTTGGAGGGGATAAGTCATATTATTACATCTGAATTCTTGAAAAATAGAAGATTTTCTTCTATTTTGCCTATTCATGTTCGCGAATCCATATCGCGCTCATGAATTCCTAGACAAAACTTTCTATTTCTCAATTTTTATAAGTCACGATTGTGAAAAATAGTCACGATCGTGACTAGTGCGAAAACTGTAGCATTTTCGCAATTATTCGACAGTTATTCTTCCAAATTCTATAAGTTGATGTGTGAATGTACATCACTTTTCACTTCTAAAAATATGAATTTCTTATCTTGTCAATCAACAATTTATTTCCAAATCTGAAACCATTCCATTCTTTCAAATTCTTTCAATTCAATATGGTTCTAACAAGGAAATACAATCTGGTTCCTCCCTCAAACCTTCAAGAATGATATGAGGCACCATTTCCAATCTACTCTCATGATGAAGGAGATCACTACGAGATGATCAAGAATGCTGAATTCAAGAGTTCTTACACTATTAATAGGAACAGTTTCATTAGTCTTGGGGTATATTATAGAGTGATGCACTATTTTGGAATTCCGAACTTCATCATTTATTCGAACAAGTGCCTGGGAAATAGTGTTGAGAACTGTATGGAGATGTTAGTAACATTAGCATGGAAGAATGACAAAAGGACTGCCTGGTTTATCGCCATTAAGGAAAGGAGTACAAGTTAACAAGGAAGGTGCTTAACAAGTATATGGGATTTCCAATGGACTGCTACAACAAGATACCTCCTGGATGGAATCCTCTACCAATATGGAACCGCCTGATCGGCCAAACTGAGTTCAAAAAATTATTTGCCTCTAGCAAGTGGATTCGTAATCCTTGTTTGCTAGCCTTGCACTTTTACTTAAGTGGTGCATTGTTTGGTAAGTCAACTTTCGATATTGTCATTCCTGAAGAATTGTTTGTAATGGAAGCGATTTGGAATGGCACGCCTGTTGAAGTTTTTCAGGAATAATGATGGAGGCATTCATGTCTGCCACCCAAAATCCTGAAGTAACAGAATATGGGTGTCGTACGATGGTGAATCTATTGGGATAAATTAGATGAATGCCTTATTCCACTAAAGTCTTTACTAATGAAGATGAAATTCCAAAATTGACCATGGACCTATTCTTTAAGTATGGATTTCTGGAAAAGTGCATAGGAGAAGAAAGTCGATGTTGATAGAAGAAAAGAAAGGGAAATCATGGGAGGAGAAAGTGGATGCTGATAGAAGAAGAGAAAGGGAAAAGGCAAGGGAAGATGAGCGTAAAGCAACCAACCTCCGGGGAAAGTTGAACGAACTTATGGAAGCGCAAATCTCGATACAATCAATGAAATTCATACGATGATGTTTGACGTTGAGCGAGATTTACGGGAATCCTATTATAAGATTGACCAGTTGACCGAATCGATCCCCTTTGAATGATTATATGCTTTCCATTTAGGTTTATGATCGTAAGGTTTTGAAAATACTAATTAGAAGGCTTATATTCGGTGATGATGCCAAAAACCTTGTTCCGCACTTTTCTACCGATAAGATAAAAGTTTCAAAATACAAACAGGTGTCGTCAATACGGCTTATCTAAATAGAAAAATGGTTACAACTGCAAGTATATAGTTTCAATATAGTTTTAAAAGATATCAGTCCCATAGGGAAGGGATTCGATTCTAAAGACCAACTAGAGTTACGGGGTAAACGAAAATAGGTAATTTTGATTGGAGGGTTTGGATGAGATGAATAGATAGATGTATGAACAGACTAGAGAAAATGTAAAATATATAGAATTCCCTAAGAACAAGTTGAACAGAGAACACAAGCAAAATCATCAAGAACATTTCGTACATTAAATAACTTCAACAAATATGGTTCTAAACGCCCTAATATTCAATAATTCACAGTAGAGCAACACATGAGATAACTTTTCAAAATCTAGAGTAAACGAATTATGACACTTATAAGAACCTGGATAACTATATCACTATGCTTAGTACGGGTCGCTCTCACATAGCCATATTTAGCAAGTTACCATTCCAAAAATGTTGGCTCATAAACAGCGTTATAATCATAGATTCAGTGATTATACACAATCTTGTTAACCCTGAAATCACTCTTAAAGTTAACTTGAAAGCATATAACTTGATTAATATAAATGATGCAAGTACTCGTTATGATACATAAACATATCATAAAGTTCGAAATATAAAGTATAAGCAGAAAACAGAGTAAAGTTGTAATGTATGCAAGTGAAAGCTAAAGTTGATCAAACCATATCTACTCTTTAATGGGAGTCGCCAATTCCCACAATTCTTGCGTCTACTTTGAATTCGGTCTCGACTCGTAGAGAACCTCCACTAGGATGCTATTCTTTGTGAATTTCAAATAAAAGAATGTTGAAGAATGAAAAATTTTATTAATAAGTGCTTTGCAATTACTCTCATACAACAAACTCTCGAATTTGTGTAGAAATATAGTGATCTAAATAGGAATCGAATCACTTATACATGTTTCTCGCTAATACTTTGAATGCAACAAAATCTAGATACTTTCACTCTCTATCTGTACATGCATACTATCATGCAATGCCTTCTATTCATGCCATACCATGCACACCATGAAAATTACTAGTCTTGAACCCTATTTATAGAGTGTGAAGGGTTTCATCTATCCAAACAAAGAGTCATATCCATTGGCGAAGAGTTGCATCACTTTAATATGATTGGATGGAATGATCCATCCTCATCCACAATGGAAAGGCACCTATTCATAATTGGTTGACTTCCAAAAGGTGTCTTTTCAGTTGGTAGTTGATGGCGGTTGATCATTGTTATCTAGAGGTTGGTAGTTGATAAGAGATAACAAATAATCGTCACCAATCGCAATTGTGAATTACATGTCACGATCGTGACTAATGGTTGACAACTTTCTGTTTTGAAGAATAAAAAGTTGCGACCACGAATGGGTGTCACGACCATGAACAATGCTTTTTCTTCAAAATTCTTCTTGCAACTTTACCGATCTTCAATAACTTCGATCCTAATCCAAATCCTTGCGTTCCATGAATCTTTTTTCACCTTTTTCACTCTTTTTACATAGAATTCCACTTTTGATCATTTTACTCCCAAGATTTACCTAGTTTCTGCATTTGCATAAAAAATAACTACATAGCACGTGAAATCTTTATAAAATGAAACAAAACCATATCATTTTATGATTGAAAATGTCATGAAAATAAGTGTATATATACACTTATCACACCCCCACACTTAACGTTTGCCTTGTCCCCAAGGTAAACACAACAGAAGTATATATAATAGTAATTCAAGTTCGTACATCATTTGGCAAAAGACTATTGCAATGAGTACCACATTCCCACATTGTATAAAATTCAAGTAAAAGTTCAAAATTTCCCACAAACTAGTAATGTGCAATTTATATAGTTCAGTTGCATACCTTTGCTCTTACTGGAGGGTCAACCAAATTGCATCTTCATATAAGTGTTATATGCTTACTCGAAAATATCCTTTTCTCAAGTATAATATAAAGTATAAAGGACAAAAGGAGCTTACTTTGGAAAGTTTAATCTCAAGGCATTTTTAGGTAACCTAGGATGCTAAAGCACTCTTAGTGCTTGCATTTTATGCTCCATACCACTCTCCCCTTTTTTAGTGGTTGCATTTTATTCTCCATACCACTTTCTCTCATTTATTTCTTTAAGCATATGTTATTTAAGTACAATTTTGTAATTTGCACCCATTTTTCATGCTATGCTACTTTTCTTTTTTCACTTATTGAATGGTTGATGTTTCTGCTTTGTACCATTCCTCACCGTTTGCATAACTCATTGGTTATCCTCGTTTTCTTTTGATTTTTCACTCTTAATACCCTCATCCTTTATTGATCACTTTCAAAGTATTATGGCTATAATTTCCCAACACTTTAAACACACTCAATACTTATAGGACGTATTCGAGAATAGCATATAAAACTCATAGTTAGAACACTACTAGATATTACTCCACTCAAAACCTATCGATAGCATTAAACTAAAACTATATACTTATACTAATTCATGTTGCATTGAAATATATATCGAAACTTACTTGGAATGTTGCTTTTGAATGTTACTCACAACTCATCCTTGCCAAATGCTAAATGTTGTGCTAAAATACTCACACTCTCAACGTGTGGTTATACTCGAAAAACTTTGTTCGAAATATGCACTAACATCAAACTTGAAATACCTAACACTCACAATAACCTTGGAACATATGTTAGTATAGTATATGTATGGATAGTGTATAAATAACACAAAAATCAAGAAAAATTTCAAACTCTTCAATTTTTACATTTATTTAATTTTTTGGATTTTTGAGATTTTACAATGGTCCCCCCACACTAAAGAACACAATGTCCTCATTGTGGGAGATTTTAAGAAAATTGAAAATCTAAAAACAAACAACTAGTCTAAAAATATGAAAAAGAAAAGTAAAGAAAAGAGTAATCCTGTTCTATTAAGAAGGAGAATCTGGGGGACTAAAAGTAAATTGACAATTTTGTTTTCTAAAGAAGGATAGTAATTTTCGAAGCATCGATTTATTACTTTTCTTCAGAATCTACATGTCTTTCTTCATTACTTTAAGTTTCGCTTGGTAATTGTCCAATTTTTGTTGCATGCTCACCTTCCAATCTTTCGAAGCTTCGTCTTCATCTTCTTCATCTTCTTCTTCAACCATCGGAGCCTTTCCATAATGACATCTAGCAGAGGGATCAGATGGGCCAACAGAAGAATCGTTATGAGTTGAGATTAACTTCTTTGTGCGATTGGAGTAGAAGTAGAAGGAATATACACCATTGTTCTCTTGAAGAAGTCTAGTGTTCTTCAATTAATTCCCATCCATATAATGAAAGTACTCACCCGGTCTTTAGACATAGGGGAGTTCGTTTCTCGCTCACACCCAAGATGATTGCGGTGACAATTTCGACTGCTCCAATCTTGTTTCTCATGCTCATAGAATTCTTCTTCATCATGTCCCATATAATATCCATGAATTCCACTTTTTGCTTCATCAAAGCACAAGAAAGAACAAACAAATCTTTCTTTTGGACTTTGGTATTCTCTACTCGACAAGATACCAAAGTGGAAAGGTATTTGTGGAGCAGAAGAATGCACTCATCCTTAATAAGTTTATTGGGAGAATTTTTGGGATCGAAAACTCTCTTACCCGTTAAATATGCCCAAACTCAATTTGTTTGAAAAGAATCCATCATTCTTGATGAATTTTCAATTTCAATTTTGAATCCATCAAGCACTCATCATCTCTCTTGTGATGGTGTAATGTCTTCCTTAGTTACGAAATTGAATCACACTCTTCTTCTTATGCTCAAAATCGAATGTCACTAGACAATCTAAAATCCAATCTTGATTTTGTGGAAATCTCATCTCCATAAATCTATTTAAACCCAAATCAGCAAAATACATCTCCGTTTATTCATGGAGGCCTAAAGTTTCCAAGAATACCGTATCAAGAAAGATCATACCATTGATTTCCAACTTATTCAAAACTTGGAATCTCTTCCCTTCTTCACGTGATCGAATCGGAAAAGGAAAACCATATTCTTGTTGGTAATTCGGGACTTCCCTTCTATTTGTGGCTACCTTGACACGAGGCATATTGGTTTTTCAAGTAAAGGTTGAAAGAAAGGTTTTTTGAATGTAGAAGAATAGAGAATCAGAACTTTTGTAAGCTTTAGATGGTTGTGGTGGCTATGGATTCAACTTAGACCTATTTATAGAGTTCTAAAAGGTCTCTAATTGGCCAAAATAGTCAATATAGCCGTTTATCCTTCAAACTAGCTGTTATTGGCAGTTTTAGACATCTATCGCGTGTTAATTCATGATCTGTAACGGTAATATTCTGTCCATGTCATGATCGCGAAAGCCTGTCACTATCATGACTTTCGTCATGACAGAAACAGAAAGTTTTACTACAAAATGTCACGGGCGAGATCTATAGTTGCGATCGTGACTTTTTGCAATTCTTCTATCTTTTCAATTTTTAGACTTAGTCATGGAAAAACTTAGAAAAACAAACAAACATGCTAAATATAAATATTATATTCATAATTAACATATATTAACAAACATGATTAAACAAATAAACATCAAAACAAACAATAAATAAACAAAAGAAAACAAACAATAAACAATAAACAATAAACTGTACAGAATCCTAAAAAATGAAAATGGATATTCAGTTGGGGGGAAGCGATTCTATCATTAAGTCTATCTTATAGTAGGACTCCCGTAGATCTCGCTTGACATCAAACATAAGTGTATGAATATCATCGATTTTTCTATGAATCGAGATCTACGCCTCTATAAGTTCATTCAACCTTCCACGGATGTTGGTTGTACTTCGTTCTTCCTCCCTCGTGATTTCCCATTCTCATCATCTATCAGCTTCCACTCTATCATCCCATAATTTCCAATCAAAGGTGATTCTATCAACCCCAATGCACCTGACCAGAAATCCATACTCGAAGAAAACTTTCATAGTTAGCTCTGGAATCTTGTGTTCATCAGTAAAGACTTCAGTGGCATAGGGCATTCTCCCAATTTGGCTCAATAGATTTGCCATCATTCGACAACCGTATTTCATCATTCAAGGATTTTGCGCGGCAGACATAAACGTCTCCATCATGATCCTCGAAATATCAACAGGTATGCCATCCCAAATTGCTTCCAACATAAACAATTCTTCAGGAATGATGAGATCGAAAGTTGACTTGCCAAACAATGCTCCACTTAAGTAAAAGTGTAACGCGAGCAAACAAGGGTTACGAATCCACCAGCTACAGGCAGATTCTTGTTTGTACTCAATTTGGCCAGTCAGGTGATTCCATGTTAGTAAGGGATCCCATCCAGGAAGCATCTTGTAATAGCAGTCCTTCGGAAATCCCATATACTTTTCTAGTACTTTCCTTGTCAACTTATACTCTTTCCCATGATGACGATAGACCAGGTAGTTCTTCCTATCGTTCTTCCATACCAATGTGACCAACATTTCCATACAGTTGTCCATACTGTTACCTAGAGTCATATTTGAGTAAATAATAAAGTTAAGAATCCTCAGATAATATATAACTCTATCATAAACACCGAGGTTGATGAAGCTGCTCCTATGGATGGTATAGGAACTCTTATATTCAGCCTCCTTAATGACTTCAAAATGAACCTCTTCTTCTCTAGAATGGATCGGGAATGGAGCCTCGTACCAGTCCTAGAGATTTTTTGGTGGAACTAGGTTGGATTTGTTTGGGATAACCATTGTGATTGAAAGAAAAGTTTGAAAGAAATAAAGTAATTGATTGAAAAGGCAGAAATTCAGATTGTAGAAGTGGGAATTTGATGAGCACTCGCACATTAATTTTATAGGGGTTAGTGGAATAACTATCGTATAACTACAAAACTGATGTAGTTATCGCACAAGTCACGATTCTGATTATATGTCGCAATCGTGACTTATAGAATTTGAGAAATAGAGAATTTTAAACAGGGATTCATGAGTGCGAATGGGGGTCGCAAATGTGAATAGGTAAAATAGAAGAAAATCTTCTATTTATCGAGAATTCAGATGTAATAATATGATGTATCACCTCCAAGATGATTATTTCATATTCTTTTCATTAAGGTTTAGGATTTGACAACTTATACAGTTTAAGAAAGGAACAAACAGATATATTAGGAAAATATACCATATTCTCCAGATTTTTTATCTCTAAGAACGCACTTACCTTTCCCGGCAATGGTGCCAAAAACATGACCGTAAGGTTTTAACTATACTAATTTAGAGGGCTTATATTCAGTGATGATGCTAAAAACCTTGTTCCCCACTTTTATATCGATAAGATAAAAATTCAAAATACAAACAGGTATCATCAATACCGCTTATCAAAATAGAAAAATGGTGACCACTGCAAGTATACAGTTTCGATGTAGTTTTAAAAGATATCGATCCCACAAGGAAGGGATTCGGTTCTGAAGACCAACTAAAGTTATGGGGTAAATGAAAATATGTAATTGATTGGAGGGTTTGGATGATAGATGAATGAATAGATAGATGTATGAATAGACTAGAGAAAATGTAAAATATATAAATATTCCCTAAGAAGAAGTATAATAGAGAAAAACATGCAAAATCATCAAGAATATTTCGTACACTAAATAACTTCAACAAATATGATTCTAGATGCCCTAATATTCAATAATTCACTGTATAGCAACACATGAGATGACTTTTCTAAATCTAGGATAAACGAATTATTACACTTATAAGAACCAGGAAAACTATATTACTATGCTTAGTACGGGTCGCTCTCACATAGCCATATTAAGTAAGTTACCATTCCAAAAATGTTGGTTCACTAAACAGCGTTATAATCATAGATCCAGTGACTATACACAATCTTGTTAACCCGGAAAACACTCTTAAAGTTAACTCGAAAGCATTGATTAATATAAATGATGCAAGATGAAATACTCGTTCTGACACATAGACATATCATAAAGTTCGAAATAGAAAGTATAAGTAGAAAATAAAATAAAGTTGTAAGGTAAGCAAGTGAAAGATAAAGTTGATCAAACCATATCCACTCTTTAATGAGAGTTACCAATTCCCATAATTCCTGCATCTACTTTGAATTCAGTCTCGACTAGTACAGAACCTCCGCTAGGATGCTATACTTTGTGAATTTTGAATAAAAGAATGTTGAAGAATGAAAACTTTTATTGATCAGTGGTTTTGCAATTACACTCATACAACAAATACTCGAATTTATGTAGGAATATAGTGATCAAATTAGGAATCGAATCACTTATACATTTTTCTCGCTAAGACTTTGAATGAAGTGAAATCTAGATATTTTCACTCTATATCTATACACGCATACTATCATTCAATGCCTTCTATTCATGCCATACCATGCACACCATGAAATTGACTGGTCTTGAACCCTATTTATAGAGTGTGAAGGGTTGCGTCTATCCAAATGAAGAGACGTGTTCATTGGTGAAGAGTTGCATCACTCCAATATGATTGGATGCAAAGATTCATCCTCATCCTCAATGGAAAGGCACCTTTTCATGATTGGTTGACTTTCAAAAGGTGTCTTTTTGGTTGGTAGTTGATGGTGGTTGATGGTGGTTGATGGCGATTGATCGTTGTTATCCGGTGGTTGGTAGTTAATAAGAGATAACAAATAACTATCACCAATAGCAATCATGACTAATGGTTGATAACTTTCTGTTTTGAATAATAACAAGTCACAACCGTGAATGGGTGTTACGACCTTGAACAATGTTTTTTCTTCAAAATTCTTCTTGCAACTTTACCGATCTTTGACAGCTTCGATCCTAAGCCAAATCCTTGTGTTCCACGCATCTTTTTGCACCTTTTTCACTCTTTTTACATGGAATTCCACTTTTGATCATTTTACTCCCAAGATTTACCTAGTTTCTGCATTTGCATAAAAAAACAACTACATACCACGTGAAATCTTTTATATGAAGTATAAAATGAAACAAAACCATATCATTTTATGATTGAAAATGTCATGATAATAAGTGTAAATATACACTTATCAGTTTAGGATTTGTACTGTTTGTTTATGTGTGTTTTGTGTTTTTTTCGTTTCTAGTTAAGTCTCTCACAATGAGGACATTGTGTTCTCTAGTGTGGGGGGCACTTGTATAAAATCAAATAAAATTAAAAAAATTGAAGAATGAAAAATTTTCTTGATTTTGTGTTGTTTATACCTTATCCATACCTATACTATACGAACATATGTTCCAAGGTTATGGTGAGTGTTCGGTATTACAAGTTCGATGTTTGTGCAAATTTTGAAAAATAAATATTTTTGTTTCGAGTATGAGGGCACGTTGAGAGTGTGAGCGCTTTATAGATTGGCACAACATTTAGCATTTGGCAAGGATGAGTGGTGAGTAACATTCAATAGCAACATTCCAAGTAAGTTTCGATATATATTTCAATGCAACATAAATTAGCATAAGTTATATAGTTTTAGTTTAATGCTATCAATAAGTTTTGAGTGGAGTAATATCTAGTAGTGTTCTTACTATGAGTTTTATATGTTATTCTCGAATACGTCCTATAAGTATTGAGTGTGTATAAAGTGTAGGGAAACTATAGCCATAATACTTTGAAAGTGATCAATAAAGGAGGAGGGTATTGGGAGAAAAAAATCAAAAGATAGAGAGGATAACCAATGAGTTATGCAAAAGGTGAGGAATGGTACGAAGCAGAAACATCAACCATTCAATGAGTGAAAAAAGAAAAAGTAGCATAGCTGAGAAATGGGTGCAAAGTACAAATCTGTACTTAAAAAACATATGCTCAAAAAATTGAGAGAAAGTGGTATAGAGCATAAAATGCAACCACTAAAAAAAGGGGAGAGTGGTATGGAGCATAAAATGCAACCACTAAGAGTGTTTCGCATCCGAGGTTACCTAAAAATGCCTTGAGATCAATCTTTTCAAAATGTCCTCCCTTTGTCCTTTATACTTTATACTATACTTGAGAGAACGAAAAATTTGAGCAAGCATATAACGCTTATATGAAGACACAATT
>CATIWQ010616162.1:0-16544 GCA_949673415.1 Euphorbia schlechtendalii | reverse complement strand
AATAACAAGAAATAAAAATATTTCCTAGGCCAAAAATAAAAATTAAAAAAGAAATGAAATAGATGAAAGCATGGAATCCCCAGTTCTAGGAACTTAGAGGCTTACCCTTGCGGTATGAATCCACTTCGGCGTATCCGTTCGATCCCCGGGAGTGTTCCTCATTCGTTTTTGTAGTTAATTGTAGTTCAATTGGAAAAATAAGTGTTTGGTTGGAAAATAAAGTGTTTATTTATTCAAAAGATAATCAGACTCGGGTTCTAAATTTGTTTTAGACCTGAGAATATCTGAGGATTTAAGAAGAAATAGATGGAGAAATTTAATTAAAAGATGAAGAGATTTAGGTTCCAAAAGTGTTTTGGATCTAAGAAAAAATAGAAGAAAATAAGAAATATTGTTTGTATTTTTTTTATCTGACAGAGAGAATTTTTCCAAAATTTTCAAGCCCTTTCTTTTGGTCCCCTTTTCCACGGAAAATTCCCCCTATTTATAGGCGGAATTTTTCCTATGCCATTTAAATGATATTATTAAATGATATTATTTCCTTTTTTTCATTATGTATTTGGACCATATTGTGGTATTATTAAAGTACCATTTTTATTTCCCATCTACATTTATTTATTTCCTTTTTTATTATATATTTTCCATTTCTTTTATTTCCTTTTTTTTATTCCTTTTCTTTTTGTTTCCTTTTTCATTTTTTTTATTTTTTTTCCTTTTATATTCATATTCTTATAAAAAAAATTTAATTAAATTATTCTAAACTCTTAAACTTTATTTAGGTCCTTCAAATATTTTAAGCCTTTAAGTTTTCAAATAAGGTTTTTAAATATTTTTTTACGATCCTAAATATTTATTTAGGGACTGAAATATTTGTTTTATGAGGAGAACTCCCATTTGAAGATAGTCGAATGGTCGAAAATCGTGTGATTCAAGGATAAATATCCTGAAAAGCCGTCATCATTGAACGCGCGAGCTGGTAGGAAATCTCATGCTCACAATAAGTGTACTTGCAAATCACTTATCAATAAAAGTTTTCATTCTTCAATATTCGCTTGTTCGATATTCGCAAAGAATAGCATCCTAGCGGAGGTTCTGTATGGGCAGAGACAGAATTCAAAGCAGACGCAGAAATTGTAGGAATTGACGACTCCCATTAAAGAGTGGATATGGTTTGATCAACTTTAGCTTTCTCTTGCATACCTTACAACTTTGCTTTGCTTTCTGCTTATACTTTCTATTTCGAAGTTTATGATATGTCTATGTGTCATAATGCGTATTTCATGTTAAGTCTTTTATGTTAATCAAGTTATATGCGTTGGAGTCAATTTTAAGCGTAGTTTCGGGGTTAACAATATTGTGTATAATCACTGGATCTATGATATAACGCTGTTTAGTGAGCCAACATTTTTTGAATGGTAACTTGCTAAATTGGCTATGTGAGAGCGACCCGTACTAAGCATAGTATTGATGTTATCCAGGTTTATATAATTGTCTTAATTCGTTTGCACTAGGTTTAGAAAAGTCATTTCATGTGTTGCTCTGCGGTGAATAATTGAACATCTGAGTATTTAGAACCGAGTCTTTTAGATTAGTTTAGTGAATCATAACATATTTGTTAAACTTGCATGCTTTCTCTGCTATACTTATTTCGTAGGGAAAATCTATATATTTAGATTCTCTAATCTTTCATACCTATATTTACTCATTCTTCATTCTAACCCTTCTACCCAAAATATCAAATTTATTTTATTTTCCTTATTTTATCCTTTTTCCCTATTTGATCTTTAGAACTAGTCCTTCCCTATGGGATCTATATCTTTTAAAACTACATCGCAACTGTATACTTGCAGTTATCATAATTTTTCTATTTTGACAAGGGGTATTGACAACACCTATATTTTATGTGAACAATTTTTTGGCACCGTTGATATATAGCCGAATCTTGCAAACAAACTATTAAGCTTATCAGTAGAAAAGTGGTGAACACTACTAAGTTAGGGAAAAACATCAAAGAGAAAGTGAGGAGAAGTGAAGATCAGGAAGGCATTATTGCTTTCTTGTATCTTGATATCCACTTTCTTCAAGAAAAAGCTGAGTATCATGAATGTCAAAACTGCAAGCTCACTAAGCAATTATATGAGCTGACTACTTGTTTAACAACTTTGAAGAAGGAACTGGTTCCTCCTCCAGCCAACAGTCAAACTTCGAGTAACCAAACTTGCAATTCTAAGAGGAAGAATTCCTCTAAAAAGAAGAAAGCGAGCCAGCTCAAAACAAAAATGGTGTGTGGTTTTTGTGGCAAAGCCAGACATGCTATAGTTCTTTGTAGGTATAAAAATGGTTATTATGATGAGTATGACTAGAGTAACTTAAGCACTACTACTAAGGGAGGACCCACCTCAAGAGCATATGTACCTAAGAAAACGTGATTGTTTTGCAGGTGAGCCTTAGATCCGCTGATGACTCTAGAATGTGGTATTTGGACAGTGGATGCTCAAGGCATATGACAGGAGATGAAAGTTAGTTCATCTCATTAATAAGCAAAAGAAATAGAAGCGTCAGCTTTGAAGATAACCAAAAAGGCAAGATTATGGGTTATCGTACTATTGGTGTCTCTCCTTTAATCGAGAAGGTTTCTTTCATCAAAGGACTCAAGTTCAACTTTCTTAGTGTGGCCCAGCTATATGACAAAGGCAGAAAGGTTACATTCGACTCAACAGGTTTCTTAGTTATTGATTGTAAGACTGACTCAACTATATTCTTTACTCCTAGAATCAATATTTTGTATATGATTGATTTATCCCCTGGCTCCACTAACGTATATCTTGTATCTAAGGAGGATAGTCCATGGCTTTGGTAGAGAAGTTTGGGTCATATAAAAATGAACATTTTGTCCAAACTGGCCAAAAAGTAACTAGTTGTGGGTTTACCTAGTGTCAGGTTCAAGAAGGATAAACTTTGCTCAGCTTGCGAGCTCGGTAAGCAAGTTAAGAAATCAATTAGGTTAATAAATTACATAGTAACTAAATGACTATTGGAGCTCCTTCACCTAGATCTTTTCAGCCTAGTTCAGCCTATGAGCATGGGTGGTAAAAGATTTTCGTTGGTGGTTGTGGATGACTTCATGAGATTCAATTGGGTAGTCTTACTGAGTAGCAAGGAACCAAACATATGAATCTTTTGTCAAACTCAGTAATTAAATAATGAATGGAATAGGAACTAAAATTAGTAGAATCTGAAGGGATCATGGATGTGAATTCGAGAACTTTCATTTTGAAGAATTCTGTTCATCACATGGCGTTCAGCACATGGCATTAAGCACAACTTTTCTATTCCTTATACACCTTAACAAAATGGGGTTGTAGAAAGGAAGAATCGAACCATAGTTGAGATGGCTCGATCCATGTTGAGTGATAACAATCTACCAAAGTAAAGAAGCTATTAACACAGCCTGCTATATCTTGAATCGGGTTTTAATTCACCCAATTCTTGAGAAAACACCCTATGAGCTTTGGCGAGGGCACAAGCCTAAGATTGGTTATCTCATATCATTTAGTTGTAGGTGCTTTATTCTTAACACCAAAGAATAGCTAGGTAAGTTTGATCTAAAAGCTAATGAAGGTATCTTTCTGGGATACTCAACTAACAATAGGGCATATAGAATATATGTCAAAAGAACTGGCCTATTAGAGGAGTTTATGCATGTCGATTTTGATGAAACTAACAATGAAGATAGACATCCATCTAATGATAAAGAAGGAGTAACTTAACAAGAAAATCCACTCAACATACTACTCTCTGTACTCCCTAACACAGCATAAGAACCTAAAGCTGAGGAAGTCAAAGAAGATGATGATCTCTCAATCAACTTCAATGATGGTGAAGATCAACCTCCACCTCAACAACCTATTGCAGATCCTCCAGATGAAGATCCGGATCTGCCAAGGGAGAATAGGACTAGTCGTAACCATCCGCTCGACAGCATAGTCGATGATATTCATAATCCAGTAATGATGTGAGGTCAGCTCAACAAGATGATGAGACATCTAGCCTTCATCTCATTGATTGAACCCAAGAAGTTCAAAGATGCAGAATTGGATGATAATGATGCAAGAGGAGCTGGATCAGTTCAAGTGCAATGATGTGTGGGATCTAGTTCCTAAGCCTAAACGGAAATTAATTATTGGCACCAAATGGGTTTCAAGAACAAGCTTGATGAAGATGGCATTGTTGTCAAGGCCAAACTTGTTGCTCAAGGCTACAATCAACAAGAAGGCATCGATTATGATGAGACTTATGCTCTTGTAGCTTGGCTAGAAGCCATTCGAATCTTGTGTGCTTTCGCATTCCATATGAACTTCAAATTGTTTTAAATGGATGTTAAAAGCACATTCTCGAATGGATTCATTCAAGAGGAAGTGTATGTCTGCTAGCCTTCGGGCTTTGAAGATCCGAAGAATCCTGAGCATTTCTTCAAACTGAAGAAAGATCTCTACGGATTGAAGCAGGCTCTAAGAGCTTGGTATGAGAGGCTGACCCAAAGGCTATGAAAGAGGGAAAGCAGATACCACTTTATTTATCAAGCAAAGGAAAGAAGATGTGTTGCTAGTCTAAATATATGTTGATGATATCATTTTTGGAGCAAATAATGAGAAGCTATGCAAGGAGTTCAGCAAGCAGATGAAGAGAGAGTTCGAAATGTCTATGATGGAATAGCTCAACTTTTTTTTGGACTTCAAATCAAGAAAACTGAAGATGGAATCTTCATAAGTCAAGCAAAGTATGCCAAGGAAGTCCTGAAGAAGTTTGATATGGAGCATTAAAAGCCAATGTCCACTCCCATGGCCACGATAATATCTTAAGTAAAGATGAAGCTAGTAAACTTGTAGATAGCAAGTTCTACAGAGGAATCATCGGCTCTGTTCTTTATCTTACAACTAATAGGCCTGACATTTAGTATGCTATATGCTACCGTGCTCGTTATCAAGCAGACCCCAGAGAATCTCACGTAGTAACTATGGGGAGGATTCTCAAGTATTTGCAAGGCTCTCTAGATGCAGGTCTGTGGTATCCTAACAGCACTGATTTCACTCGAAGAGGATTCACGAATGCTGACTATAGTATAGACAAGCTCAATAGGAAAAGCATCATAGGAGGATGCCATTTCCTTGGAGAATGCCTTATCTCATGGTATAATAAGAAGCAAACTTATGTTCCACTGAGTACAACTGAAGCTGAGTACAATGCAGTAGGTAGTTGTGTGGCACAACTACTATGGATTAAGTAGCAACTAGAAGATTATGGTATAAAGTCTAAGTGTCTCGAAGTTATATGTGGTAAGAAGAATGCAAATGACCTATCCAAATATCCAGTTCAATATGGCAGGATGAAGCATGTCAATATTAGACATCACTTCATAAGGGATCATGTGCTAAGGGGAGATGTCAAACTAGAGTATGTTCCTTCAGAGAAACAATGTGTTGACATATTCACCAAACCATTGCCTAAGTAATAGTTCATCATTCTAAGGAAGCTTATTGGTATGGCAAACCCCAGGTGAAGAAAAATCAAGAAATTTGGCTAAGTGTTGGAAACTAAGTTCAGCCAAGTGAAGTAACACGTGTCTAACACCGTTGATATCTTAAGTAATGTTGTGAGATTTAGTTTCGCGGTTAAAACAAAAAAACCCAAGTTTTCAAAAGATGTGATTTTGAATTGGAACCATTTTCTACAAAACTCATCATTTTACGAAGGTGGTTGATCAAGTGTTAATCAATCTATCTTTGTGGAGGCGCTATATATCTTTGCATATGGAAAAAGTCTATAAAAGTTGAAGAAGTGGAAGAGAGAGGTCACTTGCAAATCTTGAATCCTAATCATTTTCAGAGCAAAGAATCCTAATCTCTTTTTTTCTCTCAAATCCCTTTTCCTCTTGCTAAAATGGTGATCACTAAGACTACTTTCAAACATCAAGCAGCATCTAAGAGAATCATGGTTGTGAATGCAAAGGGAAAGCATGAAAAGATCACTCTCCCTGAAGGAACACTCTTCACTAAGGTTAAATGGGCATCAAATCTAGAATTTGGCCCAATTTATGGATTTGATTATGAGAGTCTTCTCAAGAATCACACTATGTACAGAGTCATTAAGTAGCAGAATCTGAGCCAATTTTTGTAACTTGAAGGTCTAGCTATTGTAGGATTAATTAGGACTTTCTACTCAAATCTCTACACCATTCAGGGCTTCAATGATGTCTTAATGGTGGAAATTAATGGAAACTCCTACCTAATCTGCTCAAGGCTGATTGCAAGCATCCTTAACATGCCTCACAAAGGCACTCAACTTAGAAGGATAAGCGATGAAGATGCCATCATCAATCCTGAAGATTGGGAGCTCTCAGTGTGAGCGGAAAATATGGAGCGGTGGGCCAAGAGTGTGTGGATATGAGAGGCGCGGTCCACCGAGGTGTTTAAAAAAAAGGTGCACCGGGTCATGGACCAGGGAAAGTTTTTGGTTAAGAGAAAGTGAAAATATTTTTAGGTCAGTTCAAACCCGAATCCACCTTCTCTTAGTATGGAGTTGCCACCTGGATTAGCTCTTTCCAATAATTAGAGTCCTATGAGGCTTAACATCCAGGGGATGGCCACTAAGACATAGAGATTCGGGTCCGGGATAAGTTGCTTATTTCTTATGTGATCACATTATATTACATCTCTAGAAAAATGTATTTTCTTAATTGTGCATATTCGCACTTATATCTTTTTTGGAGTTTGTGTGCATGATTTACGTATAGAAAAAGCAGTAAATCCATCCATAAAGTAATAAATAAATGCTAGAAGTAAATGTGGAAAAGTAAAGATTACAAAAATTACAAAACCTCGGGGGATGCAACCACCCGCCTAATCTATGAATTACAATTTCTGTAAAAATATGTACAATAATCCTAGGCATACATCTGACATGCATCCACAAAGGTTAGCAAAAGGGATATCACATATGTTCGATTTGATTTTAGCGAGGCCCATGTGGCCTAGTTAAAATATCGATGATTTAGAGTTGTTAATTTAAATAAAAATTGGTTCATTTTTATCTACACATATGTTGGTCAATTTTATTAGTGAAAATGACCGCATGGCAAAATGGTGAGGACTGTTATCCGAGAATATGTTTTATTCCCTTCGTGGGGTTTCCTAAAACAATATTTAGAAACATAAATCTAGGCCGAAGATGCATAACATAGCCTTCATTTGGGTTAACAACAGTAACAATGTCATCCATATCGTTACCGACTTCCCTGTGAAGGGCGATATCAATATGAATGGCCCGAAGAGCTTTCGTTGCTACTCCAAACTTTAATCAACATATTAATATATTTTTAAATCACATATAACTCCTAACTAATTACAATTTAGAGGTTTTTTACCCCCAATAATGCATTTCCAAGTTCAAAAGGGTCACAGCTGGTCATTCCGGGCTCAAACGATTCGAAACGGGGCAAAACAAAGCAAAACTGCATTCTGCCAAAGCCAATGTTGTTAACGACATTAGGTAATGTCGTTAATGACATTGCAATGTTGTTAACAACATTAGGTGATGTCATTAACGACATCAAGTTTCCAGACCTATAGAAAACACACAGAAACAGCTGAAAATAGCAAAACAAAAATCCAAAACTTCAAACAATCATAACTTTGGCTATACTTAACCGAATTGGATTATCTTTATCATTATGGAAAGCCCAAGATGTTTAGAATATGTTTATGTAAATAAAATACTAAAAAAGATTAGAAATAATACTGAAAATTAGGGAAAACAGATTGGTGCGCAAAAATGAAAAAAACCGAAAACAAAATGAAACTTAAAAAAGAAAAGCATATAAATGTAAGCACAAACTCTGGGAACTCAGAGGCTTACCCCGTAGTCATGAATCCACTTTCTTTAAGGTCCATGAAGTCCTTTGGGAAGCTCTCCTTGTTTCTTTTTTGTTGGATTTGGTGATTTACCGAAAATCTTTGAAAGGGATATATTCCTTGCCATAGTAGATACTTCAGAAGGTGTAGTAACCTTCAAGTGAGTGATGAAGATGATGTAAACTCTCCATTCAAGTCTAAACCTCAGGAGTTTAATCTAACTAACCTGAAATCTCAAGTTGTGGGAAGCTTAAAGCCTAAGTTTAATGTAAAAACTAAAAAAAACCTTCAAGAACGCTCAAACTTCCTCCTCTTTTTCCCTCTTTTCCATGTTCTCTCTACAAATTCAGTTCTCCTCCTCTCTTTCCTTCTTTGACTAAACCTAGCCCTTATGGGCTCCCTTCAATCCAAAAAGTCCCCTAAGTGGTTCACCCACTTGTTTTGTCTTTTCTCTCTTTTTCTCCCCCCCATTGTTGACTAAGAGGGATGAGCATTATCTAGGGAGGCTGCAAAGTGGAAAATATCCAGAATTGGTGTGGAATGATGGGTTGTTTTGATTAAAAAATGGAGAAATTGGAGTTTTGGTCTGCCAGTAAGGTTGATATCGTTAACGATATCAGCAATATCGTTAACGATATCGCAATATCGTTAACGATATGACATATAAAGGTAGGCTTTTCTTCTTTATTTAGGCTTTTTGAGGGAAAAGAGGCCCAAAGAAACAAGGCAGATGATTTCAGGACCCTATAAAATGTGAAAAGCTAACAAGTGAAAAATTACAACTTCATCATCGAACTCAAGAGTCGGGAGTAAAAATCTCGTGCTCACACCCAGCAAACTATATTTCAAGGGAGATAGCTGCATTAGGGATGAGCTAGACAATTAGAGATTGTCATGAGATGGTGGTGAAGTTACTATTGCCAAAGACGTGCTCCGTGACTAGCTGCACCTATTTTGAAAGGTGTGTTGATCGCAAGGTTTTGACTTTACTAATTTAGAGGGCTTATATTCGATGATAAAGCCAAAACCTTGTTCCCCACTTCTTTACCGAAAAGATAAAAGTTCAAAATACGAAAGGTGTTGTCAATACCACTTATCTAAATAGAAAAATGGTGACCACTACAAGTATACAGTTTCGATATAGTTTTAAAAGATATCAATCCCACACTAAATAACTTTAACATATAAAGTTCTAGACGCCCTAATATTCAATAATTCACCACAGAGCAACACATGAGATGACTTTTCTAAATCTAGGGTAAACGAATTATGACACTTATAAGAACCTGGATAACAATATTACTATGCTTAGTACGGGTCACTCTCACATAACCATATTTAGCAAGTTACCATTCCAAAAATATTTGCTCACTAAACAGCGTTATAATCACAGATTCAGTTATTATACACAATATTGTTAACCGAAATCACTCTTAAAGTACTCGAAACAATATAACTTGATTAATATAAATGACGCAAGATAAAATACTCGTTATGACACATAGACATATCATAAACTTCGAAATATAAAGTATAAGTAGAAAACAAAGTAAAGTTGTAGGGTATGCAAGTGAAAGCTAAAGTTGATCAAATAGTATCCACTCTTTAATGGGAGTCATCAATTACCTCAATTCCTGATTCTACATTGAATTCGGTCTCGACTCATACAAAACCTCCTCTAGGATGCTATTCTTTGTGAATTTCTAATAAAATATGGTTGAAGAATGAAATTTTTTTATTGATAAGTGCTTTACAATTACACTCATACAATAAACACTCGAATTTGTGTAGAAATAGAGTTATCGAAATAGGAATTGAATCACTTATACATTTTTCTCGCTAAGACTTTGAACATAGCGAAATCTAAATATTTTCACTCTCTATCTTTTCATGCATACTATCATTCCATGCCTTCTATTCATGCCATACCATGCACCATATAACACACACACGAAATTGGTTGATTGAATCCTCTATTTATAGAGTGTGAAAGGTTGTGTCTATCTAAATGAAAAGTTGTGTCTATTAGTGAAGAGTTGCATCACTTCATTGTGATTGGATGCAAAATCTTATCTTTATCTACAATGGAAAGGCACCTTTTTATAATTGGTTGACTTCCAAAAGGTGTCTTTTCATCTGGTAGTTGATGGCGGTTGATAGCGGTTGATCATTGTTATCTGGCGGTTGGTAGTTAATAAGAGATAACAAATAACCGTCACAAGTTGCTATGCGAATCACATGTCGCAATCGTTACTAATGGTTGACAACTTTTTGTAGTCACAATTGTGAATGGGTGTCATGATGGGGAACGATGATTTTCTTCAAAATTCTTCTTGCAACTTTACCAATCTTTGACAGCTTCGATCCTAAGCCAAATCCTTGTATTCTACGCATATTTTTGCACCTTTTTCACTCTTTTTCTGTAGAATTCCATCTTTAATCATTTTACTCCCAAGAGTTACCTAGTTTCTGCATTTGCATAAAAAAAACTACATACCACGTGAAATCTTCTATATGAAGTATAAAATAAAACAAAACCATATCATTTTATAATTGAAAATGTCATGATAATAAGTGTAAATATACACTTATCACACCCCCACACTTAACTTTTGTCTTGTCCTCAAGGTAAATACAACAGAAGTGTATAAAGTAGTATTCAAGTTCATACCTCATTTGGCAAAAGACTATTGTAGTGACTACCACATTCCCACGTTGCATAAAATTTAAGTAAAATTTCAAAATTTCCCACAAATTAGTAATGTGCAATTTTATAGTTCAGTTGCATATCTTTGCTCTTAATAGAGGGTCAACCGAATTGCGTCTTCATATAAGTGTTATATGCTTACTTGAAAATTTCCTTCTCTTAAGTATAGTATAAAGTATAAAGGACAAAAGGAGCACAGTTTGGAAAGTTTGATCTCAAGGCATTTTTAGGTAACCTAGGATGCTAAAAGCACTCTTAGTGGTTTCATTTTATGCTCCATACCACTCTCCCCTTTTTTTAGTTATTGCATTTTATGCTCCATACCACTTTCTCTCATTTTTTTCTTTTAAGCATATGTTTTTTAAGTATAGATTTGTACTTTGCACCTGTTTTTCATGCTATGCTACTTTTTCTTTTTCACTCATTGAATGGTTGTAATTTCTGCTCCTTACCACTCCTTACCTTTTGCATAACTCATTAGTTATCCTCTCTTTCTTTTGATTTTTCACTCTTAATACCCTCATCCTTTATTGATCACTTTCAAAGTATTATGGCTATAATTTCCCAACACTTTCAACACACTCAATACTTATAGGATGTTTTTGAGAATTGCATATAAAACTCATAGTAAGAACACTACTAGATATTACTCCACTTAAAACTTATCTGTAGCATTAAACTAAAACTATACAACTTATACTAATTCATGTTGCATTGAAATATATATCGAAACTTACTTGGAATGTTGCTTTTGAATGTTACTCACAACCCATCCTTGCCAAATGCTAAATGTTGTGCTAAAACGCTCACACTCTCAACGTGTGGTCGTACTCGAAACAATTTGTTCGAAATATGCACTAACATCAAACTTAAAATAACTAACATTCACAATAACCTTGGAAGATATGTTAGTATAGTATAGGTATGGATAATGTATAAATAACACAAAATCAAGAAAAATTTTCAAATTCTTTGATTTTTTAATTTTATTTAATTTTTTTGAATTTTTGGGTTTTTACAATCCCCCCACACTAAAGAAAATAACGTCCTCATTGTGAGAGACTTTAAAAATTGAAAATCTAAACTAAACTAATCACACACAAATGAAAAGAAAATAAAAGAAAGAAATTGAACCTGTTTAATCTTCCGAACTTGAATCTGGAGGACTCGGCAAGATATTCAAATTCTTCATTCTAAAGTATGTATTCAACTTGCGGTTTAAAGAAATGTTGGATTTTTTTAGTTGACGAACATCTTACTATATGGAGGTTATGTCTAGGCATGCTTGATCGACATCTTTGATGAACTTTCCTCTCCAAGTATCATGTGTACTCCCGGAGGCTTGTCTTGATTCATTACTTCCAATTTGAACCCCTTCAATATCTTAATCGAATTGGTTTTCTCGAGAAGTAGATCCATCTGTCGGTCTTAGCTTCCTTACCCTTACCCCATACGGTAGAAACGTAAATCTTCCTTCATCTTCTTTGAACAATCCTTCTCTCTTCATATATACTCCTCCCATAAAGTTAAATTTCTCTCTTGGACTTTATTGATATGGTAGTTGGTTCTTCACATCCAAAATAATCCCGCAAATAGTATTTGCACCTCTAACTCTAGCCTTTTTATGTGTAGTCAGACTAGTGATGGACTCAAAAATATATATCGGAAACTTTGGCCGTAATTGTGAAACCGCACACTCTAATATTACCAAGTCTTTCATCGACACTTTAGTAGTTTCATGTCAGAAGAAAAGACTTTGAGAAATAAACTTGTGAAGGTAAAGAAGGCTATTACTCTGAATGTTTTTTGTTGGACGAGTTCTTGACATTGTATTGATCCAATCCTGTTAACTCAGTTCAAACACTCGTTAAATCATAATCTTCTTCTTTTTAAATCTCTTCATAAGTCTCTCCTAAACTAAACCACTTAATCAAATCCATTAAAGTAAACTTATACTCCTCTCCTCCATTCCTGAATTTCCTTTTCAAAAAGTTCCCATCCTCCGTAACAGTATCCAAAAACTCGAGGACCCATCCCTCAATAAATGGAAAATGCATATTCATAAATTTCTCCATTCCAAATAGTGAAAAATACTCTTCTACTTTCGCATGAATCCCAGCATCAATAGCAAAAGTAGGATCGTAGAAAAGTGTACCTTGGAAATTAAATTCTTTAATCCTCAAGTATCTTTCAACTTCTTCTTCACCATAAATTGGAAAAGGGCATCCATACTTGTTTTGTTAGTTGACCAATTTGTTCTCTCCCTTAGTTGTTGCAAATTTTTTGGGAGCCATTGAATTCAAGAAAGAAAGATTTGTGTTTAATTTGGAAAAGCAGAGAAAACTTGTTTGCAAGAGATTGTATTTGTGTAAAAGAGTGATTGTTTTGTGAAAATTACTTAGGAAAATAGGTATTTATATACAAAATTGGGTAATTATGGTTGTTTCAACGGATATATTTGATTTGTAATCGTTTGAAATAGAGTCGTTACAACAATAACTGCTATAAAATCTCACCAGTCACGATCATGAAAGACAGTCGTGATCGTGACTTTCTCCAAAAAGAAACAGAATGTTTTGACAACTAAATTCATGAGCACGATATAAGTCAAGATCGTGATATGTTCAAAATCCAAAAATTTTGTTCTTTTCTTTTATTTTTTAAAAGCACACGAACTTAAAATATAAACAATAAAAATATACTACTATATATATATATATATATATATATATATATATATATATATATATTGGAAAACATAAGAGATTTAAGGATCAACGGAGTTTTTCAACCCCTTGATTTCATATTCATGGATGAAATCTAACTTAACAACTTCTTAGATGCAAGCATCCATATAGTCAAGTTTCATGCATATATATTCATCCATAGGGTATTTATCAGCCTTATCCATGTTAAATTCAACAATATTGTCACCTATCCTTAACTTAATTTTGCCTTTCGACACATTTATCAATGCTTTTCCAGTATGCATAAAAGGTCTTCCTAGGGTTATAGGATATTTTTTCATCATATGAAAAATCTAGCATAACAAAGTTTGTTGGAAAAACAAATTTATCCACTTTAACTAATGCATCTTCTATTATGCCATAAGGACGTTTAATAGACTGGTCAGCCAATTGAAAGACCATATTTGTCCTTTTAACTTCATCATCAAGCTTCAACTCTTTGAAGATTGATAAAGGCATAGGATTTACACTAACCCCAAGATCACATAAACATTTTGGAAAAAAAATGTTTCCAAGTTTACATGCTATTTTGAAACTTCCCAAATCTTTAAGTTAAGTGGGAATTGTAGTAGTTATTAATTTGCTACAATCTTTACTTAAAGATACTTTCGATATTCCTTCTAAACTACACTGACGAGATAAAAGTTCTTTAATAAACTTACCATAGTTTGGAATTTGTGTAATGGCTTCAATGAATGAAAGATTAATTTCCAGACCTTTAAGTTTGTTGATGAACTCAATGAATTGCTTATCCTCATTCTTCTTCTTCATTCTTTGTGGAAATGGTGGTTGAGGTGGATTAACCTTTCCGGATTTAGGTTGTTCATCCTATCCTGCTTTATCATTTGATTTACTAGGATATTCTTCTGGTACTTCAACAAAATCATTAGCAAGCATACTCGAAGGATTTGGTTTGTCTAGTAATTTACCACTACGAAGGGCTATAGCAGCACATTTTCCTTAGGGTTTCCTTCTGTGTTACTAGGTAAATGGTCTTTTCCTCTAGATGGAATAGCACTCACTAATTGACCAATTTGTATCTCCAAATTATGAATGGAAGATTATTGATTTTTAAACATTTGATCCATTTTATTTTCTAACTTTTTGTAACATTCTTAGGACTTTGATTGCTTATTACAAACTCCTTCCAGAAATTTGTCAATTTTTCTTGTTAATTACCCTATTCTATCAGTATTCTGATAATTCTTTTGTTGATTATCACCATACTTCTAATTAGAACTCCTATAAATATTTCCATTATTGTTATAAGAATTCCCTTGACTTTGAACATAACTTAATTGCTCTGCTACACATGGGTTAAAGTTACACTCAAAAGCAATGTGTCCAATTTGACCACAATTTTCACATGTCAAAGGGTTACTCTTATTTATATGCATATTGTCTATCTTATGAGATAATGCAGATATTTATGCTTGCATAATAGAAATAGAGTCTAATTCGTTGACTTTTTTAGCTGAACTAGAAGATGTAGATGCAGCATGCGAATGGGTAGGAATAGTAGTACTTACTTGTGCTCTCTCCACTGGTCACATGCTATTGTTATATCTTCCAAAAGATCAAAAGCTTCTTGACTAGTTTTCTTCATAAGCGATCCCGCAGCCATAGCATCAATCACTCCTCTTGTTGCATGATCTATTCCATTGTAGAAAGTTTGCAGAATCACATTCTGGGGTAAACCATGATGAGGACAAACTCATTGAAGTTCCTTATAACATTCCCAGGCTTCGTACAAGGATTCACTATCTATATGAGTAAAGGAAGTGATTTCTTTAATGAGTCTTGCGGTTTTGGCTAAAGGGAAATATTTAGTCAGAAAGGCTTGGGTTAATTGATTCCAAGTGGTGATCGAAATTGGTGGTAATGAATTCAACCAAACTTTCACTTTAACACAAAACGTAAATGGAAATAAGCGAAGTTTAACTGCTTCTTCAGGAACATTTTTCATTTTGAAAGTATCACAGACTTCTAGAAAGTTTTCAATGTGAGCATTCGGTTTTTCATTGGGTAGACCATAATATTGCACATTATTGCTGATCATCTTAAGCAATGTTGGCTTGATTTCAAATTGATTTGCATTAATGGATGGTCTATCAATTCCCTGATTGTTACCATTGATGGTCGAAATAACATAATCCATGAGTCTTGGTTGAGGTTGATCAACACTTTATGGTGGATTTTCTTCAGCCATCCTTCTTCTTTGTCTCTTATTTCTCTGTTTCCTTATCCTACCAAATCGTTTTATTTCTGATTTGAAAGACATCAAAATTTTCTCCCGAACTACGCGTACTTGGCATGCACAAGCTAGAAAGAAAACTCAATGAATAAGCAAGAAAAATATGTTAATAACAAAATATAAATATTTAAAACCAAAAATAAAAATAAAAATAAATAAATCTATTGACAACTAAATATAATTGTCCATTTTTCGGTAATTCGATCTCCAGAACGCACTTGCCTTCCCCGACAACGGTGCCAAAAACATGATCGCAAGGTTTTGACTTTACTAATTTAGAGGGCTTTATTCGATGATGAAGCCAAAAACCTTATTCCCCACTTCTCCACCGATAAGATAAAAGTTCAAAATACAAATAGGTGTTATCAATACCGCTTATCTAAATAGAAAAATGGTGACCATTGCAAGTATACAGTTTCGATGTAGTTTTAAAATATATCAATCCCACAAGGAATTCGGTTCTTAAGACCAACTAGAGTTACAGCACTAACGAAATCAGATAATTTGTATTTGAGGGTTGGATGATTTGTATGATAGACTGATGAATAGATAGATGTATGAACAGACTAGTGAAAATGTAAAATATAAAGATATTCCCTAAAAACTAGTTTAACAGAGAAAAACATGCAAAATCATCAAGAATATTTCGTACACTAAATAACTTCAACAAATAAGGTTCTAGACACCCTAATATTCAATATTCACCACCGAGGAACACATGAGATGACTTTTCTAAGTCTAGGGTAAACAAATTATAACACTTATAAGAACCTGGATAACAATATTACTATGCTTAGTACGGGTCACTCTCACATAGCCATATTTAGCAAGTTACCATTCCAAAAATGTTGGCTCACTAAACAACGTTATAATCACAGATCCAGTGATTATACACAATCTTGTTAACCCCGAAATCACTCTTAAAG
>CATIWQ010616069.1:0-25120 GCA_949673415.1 Euphorbia schlechtendalii | reverse complement strand
GGCTAGTCCCCCATAGCGACGTTTGCTGTTTTGCAGGAACCTTCAAACCACATAAAAGAGGAGCGTTAAGAGTTGATTTCATTCAGAGTCAGCGCGTGGAATCACTTTCCAAGCTAAATTTAACATTGGTGCGGTGAGCGTGGACTGAATTGGCTTGCTCAAGCAAGGATATCAGTTCACACGAACATTTTGATAATCAGAAATCTTCAGTTCCTAGTCAATTCTCAGATGGCTGTCAACGGAACAAACAACCACCTCCCAACAATGGGAATAATCTCCACTGGAGCGTCACCGCCTCAGACTAGCGAGCACTCCATAATTAATGAACCTGGTGGAGGAGATAATCCACTCCTCCAACTGCAACAGAAATACAAGATAACCCCGGAAGAAATGGAAGCATATCAGAGATCAGTCGCTCAAACATACATCTCATCGAGCGTAATGTATGGTAATTTGAGCAAGGCAGGATTGGTCATATCCAGACGCGACGCAGTACCTGCCAGAAATTTACTCGATGATTTTGACAGCGCATCCCAGGGACATATGCCGCCCCAACTCTATGACATTACTCTGCCAACTTTCCCAACTGGCATCCCTCATGCTAATCCTCAAATATCTTCCGTCACACTCTCCGCAGGTCTGGTTGCCATAACCACACAACCAATGGGACAAAACCCATCGGCGGAACCCTTGGGGCAAAACTTAGTCGGACAGACAACTCAACTATCATTACTTCAGGGGCTGATATCCGCAATGAAGGAGGGTCACATTCCGCCTGAAGATATAGGGCCAACGTTGGCCGCCATTCAAGGGCTAGGAACAGGCAAGCAGCCAGAACCAACCCCTAAGGTAAGAAATTTAAAAAGGCCTGTTGAGCCGGAGAGTGAAGACGAAGACGACCCGGAATTCGAAAAGAAAGCCAAGAAACTTTTTGCAAAGTTTGCTGTCCCTTATCAAGAGGAGACATCAAGAACCAATTTCTCGCCTTTTAAGAAAAATATCCTCAACCAGACCCTGCCAAGACTTGTCTACATACCCACTTTTGACAAGTACACGGGAAAAGACGATCCTAATTATCATGCTGCTTATTTCAAGAATCGAATGGAAATGGCGGGAGTCACAGAAGCATACATATGTCGGTATTTCTCCGCCACGCTAGGCGGACTAGCGACCCGATGGTTCACCTCGCTACCTCCTAATTCCATAGGAAGCTGGGATAAGCTTAGCGACGCATTTTGCAAGCATTTTTTGGGATCCGCCCTAGTTGGTTTGGTAACAAGGAGTTTGCACGAAATTGTGCAGAGACAAGAAGTAAACCTTCGTGATTATTACAACTGCTTCAATGAAGCATGCCTGGAAGTACGAGACTTAGATTTCAGCACTGCCAAAGAAGCAATGCTTAAGGGAACCCGTAGTAGAAACCTGAGAACGAGATCCTCACTAGGCATCCTGAAAGCCTACAACAAATGCTAGGCATGGCCAAGGACCTGATCCCAGCTGATGAAATAAATTTCAATCGAAGGAAAGAAGGTTGGGCTAGAGAAACAAGGAGGGAAGATAGGCCAAGGTTGGACGATAGAAGACGGAGAGGACGAGGCGGTCAAGGTCGAGGCGGATATGTGGATCGAGAAGAAGACCGCCTCAGGCTGAATGCACCTTTGAGCCAGACATTAGTGGCTATCAAAAAGACCCTGGAGAAAAAGAACATTCGCTTTCCTAAAATCCCAGACGGAGTCTCCTTGGGATACGACTTGAACAAATACTATGACTATCACAAAGCTAAAGGATATCACACTGACGACTGCCGATCATTAGCAGACATAGTACATGAGCTAATCAAGGTAGGAAAGTTCAGCCAGTTTGTGAAAGGGATCATCAGTAGGAGACAGGAAAGGAAAGAGGGAAGTAAAGAGGAAAGGGAGGAAGACGCGAATAGAAAAGCAGGCGGAATAAAGGGAATAAAAATGGTGATTGCAGGCGGACCAGAGTTCGAATCACCCCTAAAGAAGGCTAGAGGTTTGTCTAGCAAAAAGAACAATGTCGAAAGCGAGGTAGAAATATTGAAACCGTTGAGGCAAAATTCCCTTGTGGAAAAACAGCACGCCGATCCCATAGTTGTCGAAGCCATTATGGAGAACTTCACAGTAAGAAGAATCCTCCTGGACATAGGCAGCTCGGTAAATATTGTCACCAAGAATGTTGTTGAGAAATTAGGGGTCCATCACTCTCAAATTTGAGCCGGGTGCTCCCCACTCATTGGGATTAATGGCCAACCCATACAGTCGTTGGGCGAAGTTTCACTGAAAGTGGAAATGGGTAGCCTCAGGCACAAATTCCACGGAAAAGTAGAATTTATCATCGCTGATATATCAGTGGGTTTCAATGTTATCTTGGGCAGGCCATTCCAAACGGAAACTCGCATGCCCATCTCCCCTATGGACTTGGTATTT
The DNA here is from genome assembly GCA_949673415.1 of Euphorbia schlechtendalii. NCBI lineage: Eukaryota > Viridiplantae > Streptophyta > Magnoliopsida > Malpighiales > Euphorbiaceae > Euphorbia > Euphorbia schlechtendalii. Next base: position 22,670 of record CATIWQ010616069.1, on the reverse strand, counting down.
CACATACCAACCACAAAGGGGATTGCTGTAGTAATTGGCAACCCTCAAGTAGCACAGGAGGCATATCTGGCCTCATTACACAGAGAATCACTCCTGGTGGAAGAGAGGTCGGAGACCGACCGGCCAGAGAAGATTGAAGCAGCGGAAGAGCTAGAGGAACTCAAAGTTGGCCCGAACCCTCGCTTAAAATAGGGAAGAACCTCTGCAACGATGCAAAAGCGGAAATAATTTATGCCCTGACAGATCAGCAACATGTTTTCTCATGGTCGTCTGAAGACCTCGTAGGAGTCAAACCTGAGGTCATGCAACATAGGCTCAACTTAAACCCAAATGTTGAGCCGGTCATTCAAAAGAAAAGGAAGCATGCACCTAGGAGACAGAGAGCCATTGAAGAAGAGGTGAGCAAACTCTTGAAGGCGGGACACATAAGGGAAGTACATTACCCGACCTGGTTATCCAACTTGGTGCTGGTAAAGAAACCAAGCGGGGCTTACAGGATGTGTGTCGATTTCACTGACGTAAACAAAGCCACCCCGAAAGATGCTTACCCCCTCCGGAGTATAGATCAATTGGTAGACGCAATGGTAGGCTACGCAGTCTACTCGTTGTTGGACATAAAGTGCGGGTATAACCAGATACCCATGCATCTGGTTGACGAAGAAAAAACATCTTTCATAACCCATGAAGGCACTTATTGTTATAAGGTCATGCCTTTCGGTCTAAAGAATGCGGGAGCGACATACTAAAGGCTGATCAATGAGATATTCAGAGACGAGATTGGAAAGTCGGTGGAAGTGTATGTCGACGATATGATAATCAAAAGCAAGAGTGAGGCGGAACATGCAGAGGATATTAGGAAAGTCTTCAATGTATTACAAGATTACCGAAGTGCACCTTCGGTGTGAAAGGTGGCAAGTTTTTGGGTTTCATGATTTCCCAACGAGGAATCGAGGCAAACCCAGAGAAGATCGAGGCAGTATTAAAGATAGGATCGCCTTGAACGTTGAACGAGGTCCAACGACTGAACGGGTGAATCAATGCGCTGGGAAGATTTATATCCTTTTCAGCCAAGAGATGCATACCGTTCTACAAGGCGATGAAGAAAGACAAAGACTTCAAATGGGATCAGCCTTGTCAAATGGCATTCGAAGAACTAAAAAAGTTCCTGGGAAAACCTCCACTCCTCAGCACGCCCCAACCGGAAGACACGCTTTACATGTATTTGTCTACCACCGATGAGTCGGTAGGTACAGTATTGATACGAGAGGAAGGGCAAAACCAATTCCCGATATACTACACCAGCAAAGTGCTGAGGAACGCTGAGCTCAGATACCCTCGAATTGAAAAACTTGGCCTAGCTTTGATCTCTGCCTCCACCTGGTTGAGACCCCACTTCTAGGCCCACACAATCGTGGAAAGAACCAGCTTCACGCTAAAAAAGGTCTTTCAACGACCTGAGACATCGGGGAGGCTAACCAGTGAGCTATCCGATTGGGGGAATTTGATATAAGATTTGAAAGCAGAGGTGCCATGAAAGCCCAAGTTTTAGCAGACTTTGTAGTGAAATTTACCGGGCTCGAGCCTGCCAAAGATGTAAAGACTGAAGAATGGGAAATCCTGGTGGATGGAGCATCCTCTCACGAAGGAGCCGGAGTCGGCGTGTACATTCGAGGACCTGGAAAAATAAGATTTTCCTACGCAGCAAAATTAGCATTTCCAGCAATGAACAATGCGGAGGAGTATGAGGCGGTTATCAAAGGGCTAGAGCTAGCCCGAGAGATAGCACCAAATCGATTGCTGCTCAAAAGTGATTTAAGGCTGGTCGCTAACCAGATTAACAAAAACTTCGAGATAAAAGATAGAGAAATGGCAAAGTATCTCTTAAAGATAAGAAATCTTATTGAGACACTAGAGTCGAAAGGGGTAGCCTGGAAGATCGAGCATATCCCCAGATAAGAAAACAAGAAAGCAGATGAACTAGCCAAGGCGGCTTCGAGCAAAGAAGAATGGAAGAAGCTCACATGCCCATATGAGGTAATAATCCACCCAAACAACTAAGCAAAGGCGAGCTTTATGATTGAACAGCGAGATCTCGGGAGGATGAAGGCCATCTACGACTACCTCGCCACGAATAAACTGCTAGACGATAAAATGGAATCTACCAAAACAGTAAGGAAAGCTATGCGGTTCTCCTTGCTAAACGGAGAACTTTACAGAAAATCCTATTCCGACGCTTGGAACAAGTGCATAACAGCTCAGCAAGGAGCTAAGATCTTACAAGAACTCCATGAAGGGGATTGCGGCTCACACCAAGCAGCAATGATGTTAGTTAGGAGAGCAAGTCTGGCTGGTTTTTATTGGGAGTCTATGAACCTAGACGCGGAGACATACGTCAAGTCCTACCATCAATGTCAAATTCATGCACAAAAATCCCACGTCCCACATGCCATACAGCGTCCCCTAATGATCGCCTGGCCATTCGCAACATGGGGGATTGACATTGCAGGGCCTCTCCCGGAGGTAAGCAGACAGAGGAAGTGGATCTTAGAGGCCATAGACCATTTTACTAAATGGGTCGAGGTGACCGCTCTCAGCAGTATCACGCCAGAACGGGTGCTGAACTTCTTCAGAAAGAACATCATTATGCGATTTGGAGTACCACACCGGATCATCTCAGACAATGGTACGCAATTCACATCGAGCAAATTCCAAGATTTCTGCAAGGAGTTAAAAATTGAAACCCACTTTAGCTCTGTGGCTCACCCTCAAACTAATGGCCAGACGAAAATTACAAACAAAACCCTTGGTCAAAGAATTAAAAAAAGGGTGCTGGAAAGGAAGGAAGTATGGCCGGACGATTTGGTCAACGTGCTACGGGCTTACCGAACAACCCTGTGCACATCCACCGGAGAAACACCTTTCTCAATGGTGTACGGGGTTGAGGCGGTTCTACCCATTGAAATAAGTCCTCCATCAGACCGAGTGGTGTACTATACGGAGAAAGAGAATTACATCAACCTGAGGCATCATCTCGATGATCTACAAGAAAAAAGGGAAAGGGCTTGTATCCTAATGGCCACCTACAAAGCTAGGATAGCCAACTATCATGACATGAAGGTCAGAAAAATCCTCCTCAAAGAAGGCGACTTGGTGCTTAACGATGCAACCGCCTCTCAGGCACGAGAAGGAAAAGGCAAGCTGGGGGTGAACTGGGAAGGCACCTACAAAGTTTCGCAAGTTATTAGACCAGCAACCTACATGCTGCAGACAATGAAAGGCAAAGAGGTTCCAAGAACATGGAACATTGCAAAGCTTAGACTGTATTACATAGCTAATGACTCTTAGGGGAACTCAGTCGGCCGTACTCTTTTCCTTTAGGGGCTTTTCCCAAAGGTTTTTAATGAGGCGGCCCACCCTTAGAGATAGATAACTGGATGCATAGAATTCCCGGATGTACTCTCTAATTTTTCTAATAAAAGTTGAATCATTTAAAAACGTGCACATTTGAGTACTGATCATACTTTGAGATTGCACAAATAATTAAATAAAAGCGCTTATAACATTGAGGCGGCCTAAACGCGTAAGACCTAAATACAGTAATATGGCAATCACATGGGCCATTGAGGTGGCTTAAATGCGTAAGACCTAAACACCATGAAATGGCAATCTATATCCCATCGAGGCGGCTCAAAAGCGTAAAGCCCAAATACCATGAAATGGCAATCTATAGCCCATCGAGGTGGCTCAAACGCGTAAAGCCCAAATACAAAAAAAAAGTAAAGACATTGGTCAATCGCGTAAAACCCAAATATAAAGAAAAGACATTGAGGCAGCTCGATGACGTTAGACTTGCATACTAAAATTGAAAAGCTTCTTGGCTTGACTAAAAGTAGTATATATTAGATGACGTCTTGAATTGCACAATTTTTAGCTATGGCATGAACAAAACATACATAATAACGCCCAAGGCGGAAAATAACATGTCATGAATATGGGAAACAAAAGCCCAAAATTCATACAAAAGGTTGGAAAATAAAAACAAAAATTTCCTATGCTACGGGGCGGGATGATTCGGCATCATCACCTTTTTTCGTCTCCTCCCCCGCCGACTCATCCAATGCTGTTTCCTCCTCAGGCTCATTGGGGTACTTCAATCCCGTCAAGAGGTCTTCGGGAAGGTCCGGATGGCGGGCCCAGCAAGCCTCAAAAACAAGTCGGCCAAACTTACGGCCATCCGATGCCATATTAAGCATTGCTTGGCTATAGTCTGCAACGACCTTGGGAACCTCCTCTTCATACTTGGAGATGGTGGTCTGCAACTTATCTCTAACCGCAGCCATCTCCTCTGCCTTCTTTTGGGACTCTTCCGCCCTCTTGTTTGCTTCCTCCAATTGCCAGCTCAAATCAACCTTGTTTCCCTTAACCTTTTCTAGCTCGCTAACTGTGAGCTCATGGGTCTTCCCCAGCCGGACCATGTCCCGGCTCTTCCATGTCATCTCAGCCACTTCGGGAGGCCATCTGCAATACAAACATGTTGGCAACAGGGAAAGAAAAATAAAGTGCAAGTCATTCTTCTTCGAAGGAAGAGGCAATATTATCCTCAACACATTTTGAATTGAGGAGGTGTAGATTGATGACTGGAGCAGACTCTCCGCTTCCAAGTCATTCTTCTTCGAAGGAAGAGGCAATATTATCCTCAACACATTTTGAATTGAGGAGGTGTAGATTGATGGATTGCCCTCGTCCGTGAAGGAAAGAAGATCTGCTTTGAGAGACTCAGAGCTGACTTGCTTCGACGAGCCCGCAGGGATATTTAAGTTGGCGCTCTGAAACAAAGAATATGTTAAGCACCGAATAAAAAAACAAACATACGAGGGAAAGCACTAACTCTCACCGGCTGGGGAGTGGTCTCCACAGCTACAGAAAAGTGAGGCGGGTCAGCAACGGGCTCAGGTACCACCTCCTCAGTAGCTTGAGCCTTACATTTCCTTTTGCGCTTGCTAGGATATCCACTTCTAATGTTGGGAGCTACATTTTCAAACCCAAGCTCCACTTGTTCAGTAAAATGATCAGTGCTCTTCTATCCTTTGGCAGCTTGTTGCACAAGTTCGCCGACCGAGGGAAATTTAAACACTGAAAAGAAAGGGAAATAAGTAAATACCTGTGAAAACTTCGGGTCAGAGTGATAAATGAGGTTCGGCTGGCTGGGCTCAATTGTTCTAATATTGTTTGCCATTGCTCAGCTAATGTTCTGACACGGCCACACCCCCTTCTTAAGAGCCTTGAAAGCTTCTACCCTAGTATCTGTGCCGGTAAAATTACAACCCAAATCGGGAGAAAGATTCCACTCGGTTGGAAAGTGGGGGTAGCGGTCCTCTTGTCTAATAAAAATGAAGTAATTTTTGAAATTTTTCACTGAATCTACTTTGTGTGTGAACCTATAGAAACCGCCTCGATGAGCGAAATGGTAAAAGTTCTCGGCAGCTATTTTCCTCAGCGATGCAATCCGCCTGAAAAACTCAGCATCGAAATGCATCTCCAATCTAGTACATATGAGGTAGTGACCAACGAGATCTATCCAGGCATTGGGATGAAGTTGAGCCGGGCTAATCTTGAAGGCTCTTAAAACTTCGCTTATATCTTCTGGAAGGGGATACACGAAGCCTGACCAAATTTGGTTAATATAAATCCAAAAATACCCCTTAGGTGGGCGAGTGATCCGTTGCTCTTTGGAGGGAAGCACCACTTCACACCCCTTGAGCCAAGGAAATACATCCTTCTTAAATTCTAGGTCGATTGGATCCTGAATCGACTGGATCAGATCTATCGATGGAGTCTTATTTATTATTTCCCTAGCTTTTCCTTGTTCTCTAGACATTGATACAGGATGAGTAGCCTCATACCGCCTCACGGGGTGAGCCGCGCTCTTCTTTATCCTGCGTGTGCGAGATGAGATTCCTACCGATCCCCGAGGCGGCGCCGGGGGAAATCGGCCCATTTCCTCATCAATCTTTGCCCAGGCCGAAGTAGAGGAGGATTGGGAGGATGATGCAGACTCACTGTGGGACATTCGATTCTCACCAGGCTCGGACATGGCTTTAGTCGGTGGGGGTTCCCTAGAGGTCGAGACATAATCAGTATAATCTATGTTTAAAGGTTTGAAGTATTTGGATATCACTTCAGCTATTTCCCTACTAAATTGGCTACTAGTGGTTAAGGCGGAATCAATCATTATCACCTAGTAAAAAACCTAATAAGTCAGAAGAGATCCTAAAGAATGCTAAGGTAGCTCGAGGCGGCATAAACAACAATCAAATTGCCTACATTTGGTATTTCAGATCTAAGTGGCAATAAGAATTAACAAACAACATTTCAATTGATTGAATATATATTTCAGATCAAGCAAGCACTTTACGAAAGAACAACAAGTAATTCTGGAAAATTTTTACATACATCCTGGGTAGATGAGATACAAAACACAAAAGGCATTTCACAACGAACTAATCAAGGCATCAGTGGGCAAGCGTAAAGGAAATCGAGGATAAAATCTAGAGAACAGTAGAGAATTTATGCGAAGAACTAACAAAGAACCAGCATGGCCGTAATTTTTGCAACAGCAGTAGTAAATAGTAGTAAATCAGCGATAAAAGCGAAATAGAAGAGGGAGGATAACTTACTTGTGAAGAAAATATACTTGATCGGAGAGGTTCCAGGAAGGGAAAGGTGATTGACAGAGCTTGATGAAGAAAAACACTATCGCCGGAAAAGAAGAAGTTGCAGAAATGGTGAAAAGAAGATATGAAACCCTTATATGGAAGACGAAATGACATTTGAAGGGATGTTTTTCCCCTGTGTGACATGTGGTGCATTGCCTGCCTCACATTCAAAATTTGAAAAAACATTAGCTTTTCGTGTTACCGCTTAAGACACGTAAGCCCTAGATTGACACGTGACAATAAATTCGCCTGGTCCAGGCGGATCTCAAACTTTCGCTCCTAAAGAAGCTCTCGCACTGATGGGGGGACTTCTGTTAACAAGGTAAAATAAGGGTAGGCGAGTGCATGCCACGCGGAACACCTAGACGAACTAAATCCTCCTGGAGTGGAGAAAGATATAACGATGAGGTTAGTAATGCTCCTATAAGCAAGTCTCATCCGCTCCGGGAGTAAAGCCTCGGTGGTCATTCAGGTGGGCTGAATCCGCCCCAATCTTGTAAGGATCCTAACCCTCTCCGAAGGAAAGAGAAATGCCCAGGCGGCTTCCAAGCTGAGCCGTTTATCCGCCTGGACTAGCTCCGACGCCTCGAGAACGAAGAGTTCAAGTAACACTCTAAGTCTTCAAAGAGGCCTCCATAATTTGAACTCTCACTTCAGATAAACTTTATCCTGTCAATAGGATAAAGATCCATTCAAACTAGAACTCTAGATGATTCACACTTTAGATCAGACTTGGGACGTTCACTGAGTATAAAAGAACCCTTTGGGTCACCATACAAGGGTACGTATTCTGAATTCACAAGAAATTACTCATTGCCTCCTCTCTTAAATCTGATCTAACTTAAGCATCGGAGAGGCTACGCCGGTCGCATAGCTAGTCCCCCATAGCGACGTTTGCTGTTTCGCAGGAACCTTCAAACCACATAAAAGAGGAGCGTTAAGAGTTGATTTCATTCAGAGTCAGTGCGTGGAATCACTTTCCAAGCTAAATTTAACAGTATATGCAATAATTGGTACATGCAATAAAAATAGATGAAGATGATTAAGTATCAATTCATTACTTCTTTAAAATTCCATTTATAAAAATATAAATTTTTTGATATAATATTTATTTTTAATATTGTGTAAGGTTTGTAATAAAAAAATATTTATTTCTTGAAAATATGAGAAATAACTATAAGATAACATTAAATGGATAGAATAAACATTACATTAACATTTTAAAAGTAACTGAGGTGTATGTGGTAACGTGGGAAATTATTTGTTTCGGAATCTTATCCATATCGTTCTTCAAATTTCAATTTATGATAGTATATTTTTTACTCCACATTCATTAGAATGAGTTATACACTTATACTTCAATAAAAGCCATCAAACTATTAAATTATTATTATTTTTAATATTTTTAGATTGTTTACATTTTTATCATTTTAAAATTGTTTATGTTTTTCCATTCACGAATTATGTTGTAGAATTGTTAGTTAAAACAATTTATTTTTTCGATGTATGAGAGAATTTGTCCACCTTCAATTAGAACTGTTATAAAATTTAATTTAATATAATACAATGTATGCTTATAAAAAATAAAAGCCATACCACTATCAAATTATAATTTTATGTTAACATCTACAACAAAATTGGGTTATTAGACTACAAAACACAAATAAATAGTTCTCCCAAAAGTATACTAAAAACAGTTTATCCATTTTGTTTAGATGCAGAAAAATGTTTGCAGAAAATCTGAATCCACCAACTATGGATCGATGAAAAAATAAATTATCGGGCAAAACAGTATTGTTAAAGATCTAACTTGAGAATATTCAATTTAAAGATCTAAATAATGCAAGTACCACACAACTAAGTGTGTAGTGGAAAGGGATGTTAAAAGCAAAGCCAATAGTAATCCTCCTAATAAAAAATTTAAAAGAAACATTTGAAAAAAATCGGAAATGGAAAAGAATTTCGGATTCTAATCTTTTTCCGTGCTCGAAGATCGAAGAACGTTACTTTCTAAAGCTGAATCGGAATTTTCTCACGGTTTATCAGAGAACAATTATTGTCCACGACTTCTGCAGCGACAAAGATCGACAATGATAAATTTGCAATGTTTCCGTCATGAGACGAAAAACCCGGAGATAGAATGGAAAGGAAATGAAAATGAAATATGAATTTTTGATTGATTTACACATATGAAATAGAAAATTGATTATTTACAATTAAGTTTTTATATTTTTAATTATTTGTAATTAATTCTTTAAAAATCTATAATTTTTCTTATTTAATCTAAATAATTAAATTGGATCAGATCCTTTATCCCGATTGACCCGCTCACGAGGTGGACCGTATATTTCTAACATACATAAAAAGGCATAATAAGTGACTATGCTTTTTCAGCTAAATAGGTGTCCAAAATATGCCAGTTATATCGTTAAAAAGAAATTTTTTTACTAAATTATTTAAAAGCATACTTTTTTTTATAAGTAATTAAAAAGTAGAATATCAATTAGACACAGTTTTCTTACAGAAATTTGATAAAAATCAACTCCGTTTTCATGGGGTTTTCGAGTTCTTCGTGATTCCTCGTGTTCCGTTGAGGTTCCAGTCGAGTACCTATAAAATAAGGTTTAACCGGGGTTCCAGCGAAACCCCTCCGATGTTTAAATCATTTCTTAAGATGGAGGAGAATGAGAGCTTTGTTGTATAGAGTTAAGTTACCTTATGAAGGAGATGCGTTTCTCTTTTATAAATAGAAAGTGATGATGATGGTAACAAGTGGGCCTAGATGTAGGCATAGGCTTAGGAGTGTGGGTTTAGGTGTAGGCTCATCTTGATATCAGAAATCATTAATTATATTTACCATTTATTCATATTGAATAAATTTTGGGATTATTGTAATTATAAAATATAATTAGATTTAATTTGGATCTATTTAATCGAATCATACCCTTTTTAAATTTTATATTCTGGATATTAGCTAGGAGAAAAGGTTTTTGCTACTGGTGGACAGTAATATAAGTCCAGTATTTTATTGGGATTTTAAAAGTGGGATATAAATTATATATTGAAGTTGAGATTTGAAACCTTAATTAATAGAATGTGGAAAAGGGAATATAATATAATAAAATAAAAGTTAATATAGTGGTTGCTAAGCAAAGGCATCAAATTTTTAATCATTTTTTATACGTAGTATTACATACATTCATTGACCATATCACAACAGTATCTTTATTTCATGACTATATGTAAAAACAAACAATAATTTTAATTTTTATTCTTGATTACAATTTATCAATTGGAGATTATATAGTATATTGATACAGCTAGAGAATACAAACATATAGAGTAAATCCTAATTTCCAGAAGCCTAATGCAATATAAAATATACGGAATATGATTGTACTTAAAAATCAAAACTTGTACATGAATAGAAAAAAAAAAACATTACAAGAAAACGAGAATATATTAGAGGTGTTTTTCTGTTTCTTGACGTGTAAAAGTATTTAAATTGTTTATCTGTTTGGTTCAACAATTGTTTTTTAACGAAGAATTAACCGTAACTAAGAACCAACTCGCATCTGATATTCATCACACCAAATGTCAATGGTGTTAAAAAAGTGCAAGATCAAATGACAAAAAGAAGGAAATCACCAGAACTAAGGAATCACAACTATAGAAAAGAGTTTAAGGGTTATAATGGAATCCGAAGAAGAAACCAAGCTTACACAGCTATCTCATTAGCCAAAACACACAATTTAACTAAATGGGGCCAATTTAAGCTGAGTTAAAATCAGACTCAACTCAGAATCGGACTTTAACAAATGACATGGCTTAGACAAATAGTAGAACTTATAATTAGGAATAGATGGACATATGACATGGTACAAGAAACCTAAAACCTAACAGGAATCATATCAATGGTATTTTGTAATGTATAGAATGGAGTGAAGCTAACAGTCAATTGTTACCTGAGGAAAAAGGTAGTTGGCCATAAATTTGTTAGGTAACTTAATTTATTGCATATGCAGGCCAAAATTGAAGACACTGCCACCACATACCAATATCACCCATCACATCCATTTCAATTTAAAATCCACAAGCCAGCCCTTCTTCATAATTTAGAATTTTGGGCTCGGGTCCGGACAGGTTACAACATCAATTTCAAATCCGGTCCAAGCCCATCAATATTTTTTATTATAAACTTTGTTAATAAGAAAAAGAAACAAAACAAGTAAAAATATGTTTTAATTTTACATACAGCTGCAATATTTATTTAAAATTTTAATATTTGGTAAAATTTATTGTAATCAATTGCACAAATATAGTAGAACAAACAAAATAATTATAAATTTAATATATAATAATAATAATAATAATAAATAAAATAAATTATTGGTAAGGCCGGGCCGGGCCTAGATTTTTGTATAAAAACAAAACTTGACCCGTTAAACTTTGGCTTTAACGAAGTCAGATGTCCAAACTTTTTAAAAAATACTCCTTACCCATTAAATGCGGGCTTGAATGGCTTGTGAACATGTTAATAAGAACTAATAATGACTACAATGGAATTGCCAGCAACCTACACAGGTCTATAACTACGCAAAACTTAAAAGGGCCAGCCCAGCATAATGTCCCTGTGCTATTATATATCATTGGCATTGGTATCTATCGTTAAAACTTAACAGGACAATACCTTATTTTTCAATTTAATTCATATTTATGCAAATTATTTGTTTGATTTACGTGCTCTGCAACTTATTACATTTCGTCTTCTATTCACATAATAACATTAGTATAGATTCTACACTGTAAGGTCAAAAATATAACAGAGTGTATAGCGCATGAACATTATGTTTTATTGTTTTTAACATCAAGTGTCAATTGTATAATTTAGCCTATATTTTGCAATTATAATGTGCATGGCTACATTTTTTTTAATTATAAGGGCTGAATAAATGATAGAATAGGTGCCAAATTTCAGTAGCTTATGGTTTATAGATTGTTCTGAACCAAAAAATAAGCTTATAGATTGCTCAATCATTTGTCTCTTGTTAGTTGTTGCCTGTTGGGTTAGTGGCTTAGTGCAGAAGTAAAATGTATTAAAGTTATGCTGGGCTGGGCCTTCTTCAGAGAGAAATTTGGGTTAAGGTGTCTAATTTGTGCATGCAAACCCGTTTCAAACTCCGGGTCATAGGCCCACGTTCAAGAAGCCGGGAGCGGGATCCCATGAAATTGTAATAAATCTTAGGATCAATATTTAATGGTTTAAATTAGGCCTGTTCGTCGGGCAGGTCAGGCCGGGTTCGGGCTAGACAGGTTTTTTACAAAAAATGTTAATCCAAGTCCATACTTTAGAATTTCGGGTTTAGGCCTGGTTCGGGCCGGGTTTACAAGATCATTCCCAAACCTGGTCCAATCCCATGAATATTTTTTTTGTTATAATTTTTTTTATTTAACTAAGTTAAAAAAATATAAAGTAGATCAAAATATGTTTAAATTTTTAATATAATTGCATTGTTTACTTATAATCTTTAATATTTAGCAACATTTATTGTAATCATGTATACAAATTTAATAGGATAAAATATAACAACTTAAAATAATTATAAATTTAATGTACAAATATATAATAAATAAATAAAATTATTCGTCGAGCCGGGTTCGGACTGGACTTGGGTATTTATATAAAAACCAAGTCTGGCCCATAAATCTTCGAACTTCGCCGGGCTCGGGCTCGGGTCGGGTTTTTTTAAAAAACGAGTGTTCAAACCCGGTCCATTGAAGTGGGCTCGGGCTCGGCCGGGCGAGTACCCCGACCCACGAACCGGTCTAGTTTAAATGAAATATGTTCAGTTACTTAAATTCAATTCGCTGAAGTTAAATGATAAACAATTAAAGAAATAAATTCATTACTAAATTAAAGAAATAAGGAAACTTGCTGAACTTGCAAGTCTGACTGAACTAAGAGCTGATTTTTCAACTCGACTGTGTAATTTTCCTCATTCTTTGAAACTCCTCCAGCAATTCATCTGCTCTTTCTTTCCGGTTTCCTCCTTCCGTCGGAAATTTTCTTTCCTTTTTCCCCTAACGGTTTTTTTTACTTCACTTTACTTTTCCTTTTCCCTCTGTTTCCTCTTCTTTTTTTCCAGCCAAACACTATTCAGATATCCTCCAATTTCGTAATACGCCCTTCCCAGTTCCCTAGATTACACAACATTCGATTATACAGAGAATTAAACAACCCACAGCTTTGTTTAATCTCAATTTTCAGTTCAATTTGTAACTTCTGATTGACTTTGGTCTCCGGCGAGTCCATGGAGGAGAAGCCAATCCAAGATGACCTTACTTTCTCCATTGTTCTCACTGAACGACTCCGTACATCCGTCTTACAGGCCAAATTCTTCAAACAAGAGTGTTTCAACGTCGGCAACTACTCCGACATGCTTTCCAAGAAGCTCCGTTGTCTCGTCCGATTCACCGGTTCGATTCAATCTTTCTATGACCGGCCTGTTCGGAGAATCGTAGCTGATGTTCTGAAGAATCTTCATCGTGCCCTAACCCTAGTCCGCAAGTGTAAACGACGGTTTGTGCTTCGCCGGGTTGTGACGATCATCAGCGCTTCTGATTTTAGGAAAGTGCAGAGTCTGCTCGAAGCTTCGGTTGGGGATATCAAATGGCTGGAGAGTATATTAGGGTTTGGGAGTAGTGGTGTAGGTGATAATGTTGGTATTGTTTTTACTCTTCCTCCAATTGCGAGTAATGATCCGATTCTTGCTTGGGTCTGGTCTTCGATTGCTTCTCTTCATTTGCGGCCACTGCCGGAGAAAACTGAAGCTGCTAATCAGCTCGCGCAGCTCGCCGGAGATAACGACCGGAATAAGAAAATTATAGTGGACGAAGGTGGAATTCCGCCGCTTTTGAAGCTGTTGAAGGAAGCAGGTTCGCAGGAGGCTCAAATTGCTGCGGCAAATGCTCTTATATATTTGGCTACTGATCAAGAGAGAGTGAGGACTATTGTTGATGAGCAAGGGGTTAAAAATATAGTGAAGGTTCTAGCAGATTCTCCAATGAAAGTCCAGGCTCTGATGGCCAATCTGGTGGCAAGAATGGCGGAGAACGATTCACTCGCTCAGGATGATTTCGCGAGACAGAATGCAATTTGGCCACTCGTGACGCTGCTATCATTCGAGACGTTCTCCGATTATCAAAAGAATAGTATTCATTCAATAGTTCAGATAAACAAAGAAGTGGAGAAAGTTTCAATCAACGGATCAAAGAACAGCAACAACCTTTATAGGCCGCTTAAGAGCTCGAATTCGAGTGTTCATTCAGAGGGAAGTAGCAGCGGAGTAACGGGATACAGAAAAGAAAGGGAGAACGAAATGCCTGAAGATAAGCTTTTGTTGAAAATTAGCTGCGCCAAGGCTTTGTGGACGCTTGCTCGCCAAAGCTTTTCAAATAGCAAGAGAATAACGGACACCAAGGGACTGCTTTGTTTAGTGAAATTGGTAGAGAAAGCGGAAGGAGAGTTGCAATACAATTGTTTGATGACTATTAAGGAAATAACTCATGCTGCTGAATCGAATGCCGATCTTCGACAATCAGCTTTCAAGAGCAATTCCCCTGCAGCCAAGGCAGTTATTGATCAGCTTTTGAGAATCATCACAGACTTAGAAAGCCCAACATTGAAAATTCCCGCTATAAAATCGATCGGTTCGTTGGCTAGAACGTTTACTGCTAAAGAGACCCGAGTCATTGGCCCTTTGGTTGCACAGCTTAACAGCAATAGCCAAGAAGTGGCAGCAGAAGCTGCCATTGCGCTGGAGAAATTTGCTTGTCCTGATAATTATCTGCGTGATTTACATTCGAAGGCGATAGTTGAGGCCAATGGTGTACAAAATTTGATGAGATTGCTGAGGAGAAATGAAAGGATGCAGTTGAATTGTTTGACTCTCCTTTGTTATGTTGTATTATATGCTGGGAATAATGAGGCTGTTGAAGAAGAAAGAGTGCTGACCGCCCTTGAGGGGGCGGATCGGGCAGTTGTTACTCAACATCCCGAGTTGAGGGAATTGGTATCCAAGGCAATGTATCACATCGATCTTTACCATACAAGCTCTCATTCTCAAAGGTTTTCATTCGTTTCGACGACATTTCAGTGATTTGAGCTGGAATAAGATTAGTTAGTTTGTAAATATGAACATATATGGCAGTAGGAATTGGCTTTTTGTGATTAATCCTTTCATCTGTAGCATATGATTTTCATGAAAAGGAGTGTGAACATTTTTGATAATTGTTGTCATTTCATAAATCAGAACATTAGAAAAAAGTGTCAGTTTGATTTTATGAGTTGCTAAACCTTCTTAATTGTTGTAGTCAACCTCTTGAGTACTTATTGGTAAAAATACACTCGCTAATCATTCAGTGTAACGTGTCACATTCTGATTAGGAAGAGAAAAATGAAAATTTTATATCTTTAAAAAGTTAAACCAACCAGAACGTGATATGTGACACTGAGGAAGCTGGTAGATGTACTTTTACTAATTTACGAGGGCGGTAAAGACTTTTCAAAGTTAACGATGACATGTTATTAAGTAATTTGAAGGCTTGGTATGTATTTGACCTTTTAGTAAGGTATGAAAGTAGGCGTCACTTGAACAAACAAGTGCAATGTTCCCATAGTCACTTCTCATGCTAAAGTTATTTTCTGAATTTCTCCTCTTCCGATAGATTTGCTAAATTAATTTATTTTGCACAAACTTACGTGGCTCGTTTGTTTGGCGGAATAGAATAGAAATTGTATGCAAAAATATCAATTATGATGCATGATTCCGACGTCGGAGGGAATAGCTCCTTATTTTCATGGGAATAACGAAATAGATATTCCTCCTTGAAATGAAAAAATAGCTATTCCATGATTCCCATGAAAACTAGTAAAAGCTATTCTACGTCGGGCTCCTGCATCATATTTGACATTATTGCATTCATTTCCTATTCTATTCCATTCCGCCAATCAAACAAGACCATAGAGTTTCAAGGTATATTTTTGACTTGTCAAGGTAACAATAAGCCACTTGGAATGTAAATCAACGTAGGCAAGAGGAGAATTCAGTTACTCCAACTACACTGTCAAATTCTCAATGCTTACTTTTGAGCCCTAGTTAGAGTACTTGAAACAAGATAGAATGGTATAAAATAGGCACAGTAGACACTTGGCCGGAAAATGTAAAAATGGATTTTGATTCATCATTTTTGGGAATAGCTACACGATGTTAACCCATAAACAAGAACAAATTCATACTTCTACAATACCGTATGTTACATATCATGCTTGTTGTGTCGTACAATAACCACACAGACAACAAAGTCAAATGCTAAATGCTTTGCAATTTCTGCCTATGGCCTCACATTTACACTCCTTTTTTGGACTCCTTTGATGACCCATCAATTCAATCTTGAAAGAATAGTTAAAATGTCAAAAAATCAGGAGACCAAAATTAAATTGATGTAAACACAGCAAAAAAAATCAAGAAATTCTTGATTCATAGTGATGAACATTTCAATAAACATATAGAAAGAGCAACCAGGCAAGAATAATCTAAATTAGTGAATTGGCAATGTAATAATCGCATATTAGTTCTTCCATATATGAACTTAAGAGAACGACTTCACAGTGTTTTACGTAACATGAAAGTAGCCTCACTTCGACAAACAACTACAATATTCTCCCAGTCACTTCTATTGCTTAATATACCAAACTGGCCAGACAAATACCTCTCTTCATTCCTATCTTAAACCATAAATCAAATTACTTATAACATACACAAGCAGAACAAAGCTTGAACAGCTGATATACTGAAAAATACAAAAAATTGATCTCACACATGTACTTTATTTTCTTTCAAGGCATATCAAGCTACACAATAGGAAGGAGATGCACAAACTAAGTATTCAGTTGGAGGCGAAGTGAGACAGTTTTCAAAAAATAAACAAGAAATCATTCTGATTTACCTCAATTCTACAAATTGTCTATATAAAGTTGCAATCCAATCTCAGTTGTCTAACAGTCGTGGTAAACGATTATAACCCTGTTCATATAAAAAGAAAAATCACAAGAATCAATTGAAAGGTGAATTCAGTTGGATTAAGAATGAGGACTGTAGATCAAGTGAAAAGCCCAAACATCAAAATTGGAACCATAAAGTAAATACAACCCAATTTCTCCAAAAGATTTGCACCTATCTTCGAAATAACATCAGACACGTGCATAAAATTGGCCGGAAGCCACAAACACTAAAGGAATAGTGATATGGTCCAATCACACTATCATTTCAGATTCACAGACCTATAATTTTGACAAATTTAGTGGAAGGAAGGCAAAGGGCGCCAGTTGTCAGCAAGAAGCATTACTCGATCGCGAGAAGGTGCTGACAGTTGCTGCAGGATTACATTTTTGACATGATTTGCGGGTGTTTCACCAGCACGAGTTGCAAGCTCCAAGTAAACTACAGCTTTCATCATCTCTCCTTCCTGCACAAATTCAGACTCTATCAGAACCGCCATCAAATATAAAAGTGAGAAAATATCAAACTAATCTCTAACAATGCAGTTCTATCCCACTCATTTTAGATACAAGCAATATGTACACAAAAGATTGGCCAAAGAACAAAAAGAAAAAGAATCATGATATTATATATCGCAGCGACATGTGCTATTTAACAATGGAGCTACACAAATTCTTGCCAAGTTAACCCACAACACATCAAGTATGGGAGAAGGGTTTGATCTAATTTTGCTATCTCTCTGTTAATCAAATATTTAAATTTCCTTCCTTTACACCTCAAATTATAACTCATTTATGACTTAAGGAGAGGTTAAAATTTATTTATGTCACACATGTTCAATGTATTTAAAACAGATAGAAGACTATGAAGTACCGAAAAGAGGGCAAGTCCATGCTCAAATTGTGCTTTGCTGTGGCCACGATCAGCAGCTCGTTTCATCCACTTCCTCGATTGCCGATGGTTATGGGACAAGCCTTCTCCAACTGAGTAACACAGAGCAACATTGTACATTGCTCGAACATAGCCACCTGAAGCTGCTTTCAGATACCATTTGGCCTGCATAAATGAAAAACTAGTTAGGAATAATCTGAATCGACGAAACAAATTCAATGAGAGTTCACGATGATAGTTAAACATACTGCTTCCTGTAGATTTTGATCCACCCCGCGACCTTGATGCAAACAGAGTGCCAGCTGGTATTCAGCTCGAATGTGCCCAGCAACAGAAGCTCTTGTTAACCATTTGACTGCTTCTTTTGGTTTAGGAGGTTCAGCTGTAAAAACAGAACAGTATTTAGTGCTACAACAAATGCCATTGCAATCAAACCAACAACACTATTAAATACTCTTTTCACCTATAAAATTCAAAACCCTAGAAGCTAAAATAGGACAGAAACAACTGTGGCAGCTAAATTGACAATGAAACACGCTCCTATTCTGCAATAGATATCCAAAAACTTGCAAAAAAAAAAACACAGGTGAATCGAAATTACTAGCACAATTTGATAAATTCAAAATTCAAAACCCAAAAGCCAAAATAGGTGAAACATCGACATTGCTCATATACTGCAATCAGCATCCAAAAACTTATAAAAAATCACAATTGTATCGAAAATACCAAAATTTGATAAAGTCAAAGCAGCAATTACCTTGCAAATAAGCAATCCCCAAATTACACTGTCCAGCATGGTCTCCAAGCTCGGCAGCTCTAAAATACAAAGCAATCGCCTTATCCTTAAACCCTAATTCCCAATACAAAAGGCCAGCATCGATCATAGCAAGTGTAGAGCCACGAGACGCTCCTTTCAGAAAAGAATCGAGAGCTTTATCCAAGTTAGGGCGAACGCCGCCACGGCCGTGCTTGAATTTCTTACCCAATTTCAGAAACAACATAGCCTCTCTCAAAGGACGAAGCGCGTCCCTCCAGGAACGGCAGACCGAGGAAGCAGCTCGGAGATTGGGGAGGGTGAAAGAAGCGGAAATTTTATACAAGATATCGTAGGGAAGAGTGGAGAAATCGTGGGAATCGGACGATGATGGTGAAGGGCGATGAGAATTTGAAGGTGGCGGGAGGGAATCGAGGGGTTTCTTGTGTGGGAAAGTAGGTAAAGGGAAAGATTTGAAGCGGGAGGAATCTGATCGTGACGGCCATGTTTTCTGCTTCATTGGATCCTTGGTTTTAGTTCTTCTTTGTCGTGCTCAACTGAGAAGAGAAGAAAGAAACAGTGATGATGCAGTCAAACCGGCTTTTAGTTACTTTTAGAGGATTTGGATTCAAATCCGTTTTTATTTGGATCCTCTAAATGAGATTTCTTTTGAATGTACTTACTAGAGTATATGAAACTGAACAATTTTTTAAAAAATCAAATTGGTTTATTTATAACATGTTTAATATTGTTTTTTAATCTGTTTTTTTTCATAAATGGTTTTCACAAATTTTTTTGAAAATAATACATTTTAATTTTGAATAATTTATTTTGATCTTCTATACTATTTAATTATATATTGACTTACTTTTTCAGGTTAAAATGAAAATTTTCAAATAAATAATTTAGAAAAGCACAACCAAATTGACCATAGTAATTTGATTTGATAAAGCAGCTGAATTCTACACGTCAAACGTTGTTAATACTGTAATTGGAATTTGCTCGTTCTGTCATCATTTGTTCCACCATTTCCATTTGATCACGATAGGAAAAATTTCGTACACTGTATAAAAAAAGAAGGAGCAAAAAATAGTTTGATAAAAATGATAAAAGACAATTTTTCTTTCAAGCAATATCTCAATTTCTAGCCGCAGAAGGGATGGTTGGTGTCAATTGCATCATTCCAGCTTCATGAATCCTCTAAATTTTGTCCCACCAAACAATACTATTATTGAAATTCGATTTAAGCCAAAATTCATTGAAGCATTGCCTTACCTGCGATTCTATACTGGCATTGTTACTAATTGTAAAGATTCGGGGAATTTAAAATTTGTATTGATGAAAAATAAATATATACTTGAAACTAGCTTGAAGGAAATACAATCACACAAATTAAGTAATAAAGAAAGTATTCCCTGATTAGAATATGCAATACTGGAAACTTAGCTACAAGGAAAGATCACATATTAAGGAAATAAGACCACAACAAAATAGGAGTGTTTATTCCTTGATCACCAAGAATTTGGTTGGGAACTTGGGATAATATTCTTTTATACCAATAACATACAGCCAAATGTAGATTATGGTTTAATCTTCATAAAACCTCACTACTTCCATATAAAACCTCTCTTAACTTTTACTTAGTTATATTTAAACTAATGTTAATTTCTTATGGTTGAGTGGGTGTAATGGATGTCTTATCACTTATGTAATTTAATTAACAATTCCACTTGAATTGAATTTTCAAGAACGAATTGAATTAGGATGAATAGAGGGGATATTTTTTCCCCTTAAAAAATAGAAGTGAGATATACGATTAATATATGTTGCCCTAACCCAAAATTTGGCTTAATTTTATTTTATCCACTGGATATTTTCTTGAGCTTTGCGGTTTCTGGAAGTCGCATTCTAGAGTATATACATCATACGTTACATAATTTAATAAACATTCTAAATTTAGACAAAATTAAAGATCTATATAAAAAAAATTGACCCTCAAGCATATTCTATTATATAGAATTTGGCACTGTATTAAAATACCAGTAGTATGCTTGTCTCTAACAGGGTCACCAACAACAAATGTCTTAAAATACAGAAATTATACGAATGACAATATTTTATTTACGTAGAAAAATAATTTTTTATATGAATTATAGACATGTGAAATATGAAATGTGTTTTTCCGCGTTTAAGAAGAAATGTACAATGCTATGTATAATTTTATCACACATAATTTTATCACAAAAGGATATAATATTAACATTTCATAAATATTGGGTTGAGAGAATTGTCTACTTAAATTAATTTATGAAGTACTTGAATACAGATTAGTTGGTCAGTAGACCATATATAGGAACGGATCCACATGTATGGTAGAAGGGGTCTTAGCCATCCTCATTTATACAAAATGGGTATAATACATGTATTGTGCATAATAAAGCAAACCGATTCCTTAGTTGGAATGGCAATAAACCAAAACCATTGCCCCCTACGTTCTCTGTTCGATTTCTACAAAGTGTGTTATTTTTTCAAATTAATCCATCATAAGAAAACGACGTCATTTCAATCGGGAAAATTAAACATCTTTTAGAAAAGCACCCATGAGAGGATTCGAACCCAACCTGCTAATGTATTAGTTGTTTAATTAAAACCACTTACCAAGTGAACTATCAAATTTATTTATTTATTTGTGTACATTATTATATATAAATTAATTCTATCTATACTTACATCTCAAACTAATTAAATTATATCATTTTTTTATCAAATGATATAAAAATATATATTTAGTTTTAGAGTTATGGTTATTTTTAAAATTTTTATTTTCATAATTGATTATTTGATTATTATTTCACTTTATTTTTTGTTGTAATATTTGATTCACATGTATCTTTATAATATATATTACATATAATTTTTTTAAACTTTATCCGTTAATTTGGCTCCCCCTAAATCTAATCCTGCGTCCACCCTTGACCAGATACCGATCACGAAAGTAAAAAAATTAAAATTTTTAATACACAAGTTGTATATAGTAAATGTCACCGATGTCTCAGCTTAGTTATTAAAATTGAATTTGTGATATTTTGGTGAAGATTATACTTTGTTTAGCCTAGCTCATATGCTTGGTCTTCTATAGCACAACAAAACACAATCACTTAATCCACTGAGATTGCTATTAAATACCAATTGATTGGCCAAGCTTATACACGCTGATATACTATTTGCAAAACTAATGACTTCACATATCCCCTAGGAAAATTTTGTTTAATCAACGCAATAAAATCAAAGATTAGTTTAGTAGGCTAGCCTCCCTTTCTCAATTAAACTCGACATTGATTAATTGTGTAATTAAGTTCATGTTTTCTTTTGTATGCAAATTATTACTATAAACCTGCCACTATGTTCATCTTATAAATTGGGTCTAACCACAAGAATATCGGCCTTGTCTTTCATGACCGTTCAATTCACCTATGTGGTCACTTATGCAATTAACCTGTAAATGTGTTAATTGATATCTTAAAATAAAATCGAATAACTAAATTATAAAAAGTAACTAGCAAATTATAAGTAGTGTAAACTTGGAGATATAATACAAATCAAATATTTGTATTTTTGGTTATATATAAGTTAAATTTTATACTGTCATTTTCATATGAAAAAAGTAAAATCTTATACACACAATAATGCAGTCGGATGCAATTTGTGAAACCGACATAATCTTTTCATACTTTATTGCATTTTAATATTTGCGTTTTAAGCACTAACATTATCTTTTTCCTCTGTATGCAAAACACATTAATAGTTGCATTATTACATTGTACGGTCTTAACTTTTTAATTGATATTGATCAGAAATAACTAATAAATATACAAGATTAATAAATAATATGCCAATAACCAAATTTGATTATTCAGACAAATTCCTTATCGCATAAGAGGCGACCTGCATGAATAGTGTTACCACTGCCCCGCTATCTCTATTCTCTCGATTAGGGATGGCAACGGATCCTGAACCCGGTCCGGATCCGTGGATCCGGATCCGTTTTTTAGGATCTGGATCTTAATTTTATAGACTTGTCGGATTCGGATCCAGGAAACGGGTCCAGGTCCGGGTCCGGATAATGAAACCCGGATCCGTAATTAAATATTAATTGTATTTTTTTATTTATTATTTACCCCGAAAATATTGGATAATTAATATTATTTGATATCCACGTAAATCCAATTGCATGAACATAATTAAATG
>CATIWQ010616010.1:0-10769 GCA_949673415.1 Euphorbia schlechtendalii | reverse complement strand
TTACATGATACATCATGTCATGAAATTAATTTGGGTATAAATGGATCCCCCATGATTGTAATAAGTTTAAATGATTTAACTCTTGAGGGAAAGTGAGAGATAAACGTAGGTACTTAGACAACACATGATAGCATGTGCCTTATCCTATAAAGATGTGAGGTCAATAGATAAATTACCAAGCACAAATCCTCTACTGACTATTGAGTCAATCAAGTAAAAGTCAAAATGATCAAAATCAGAATAGACCTAAAAGTCAGCAGAGCTAACTTAAGTTAAGTTCCCCAAGATGGTCAAATAACCGGCTATGTACTTTGGCCATATCATGAAAAGTAGGAACCTTATGCTCATTGCATTTTTTATGAGGCACGAAATCTAATCCTACCAACGTATGAAGAACTCAGGCTCTTTAACTCTCAAGATACCTTGGTGATGTTTTTCTAAGCCTTTCTAAGGGGGAGGGTTATGGCGCTTCATCATTTTCCCACATTCTTCAAAGATTGATCGTACTCAACCGATACCTTCTTCTTGAGTTCAGGAGGCAGATCGTCTACAGGGTTTGGCTTTAAGGTAAGTGCTTGAAGCTTCTTTTCCATGATCAACTTCTAAATATCCCTAAGAAGGGTTTACATGATTGTTCGTGTGATGGCCCACCTCTACATGATAAATGTAGAAGTTCTTCCATTCACTAGTACTTGGTTTGACGAATAGCTTCAAACTTTCCATGATCCCAAGCTCTCGAAGCTTTGAGAAGAGTCGAGCTAAAGTCTTAACACAAGGGGAGATACCGGATCTATCTTCTTTTAACATTTCAGTAATGCTCACATTAATAGGTTTTGTAAATTGGATCGTATCTTGTTTTTTGTTTAGAAAAGAGGTAGATGTTACCCCATTGGTGATCCTGTAGTACTTTGTCCCTCCAAGGTTTGGGTTGGGGTTTTGCAAACCCTTGAGAGCTTTTTCCAACTTCTTAGATTTGATAAACACATCATTCCAACTAGAATACTCATTAATACCCAAGCATACTCTATAGAATAGAAGTGCTCCATCGAGGAGCTTCGCAATTACCTTTGAGAGATCAAGTCAACCCTTTAAGGGGGCTTTCACGACCATCCATCTTTTAAGGTAGGACTTGAAAAGCTCTCCTTGCCTTTGTTTGAACCTTTCTAGATTTTACATTATGGCCTGATGATTCTTGATGTGTGAGCATGAATCACCTACTCATTCATAGTGCACTAGCTCTAGCATGACAAAATCATTCGGAACCCAATCTTTGTCCATTGAAGTGATGGATGGATGAGTAGGAAGAGAATTGGCTTATAAGGCCAAGAATTGCTACCATAAAATTAGCCAACTCAGGGGAAACTCCTTGTGGTCTGGGTTCCTCGACCCCTTGGGCGAAGAGCTCATGGTTTTGAGTTTCAATAATTACTGAGTGAAATGGATGACGCTGGACCTTGGTCGAGTCCCTTAACGACATAAAGAGTTGTGGCTGATTCTACCATTGTTGGAAACCTTGGATTTGATTCCCAAAGATAGATGGTTTAGTGTAGGAATTCTGAAATTGAGATGCCCCTAAATCAGGCGTAGATAAGGGTTGAGAGTTTGATTCTGTCATAGATGGTATAGAAGGAGTAGAGAATTTCACCTGAGATCTCGCATGCAAAAGTTAGCAAAGGAATTAATGAATTGACTCGTAAACTATAGTAAAAAAGCTATTCCGGAAGCACCCTAGTAAGAAAAGCTAGGCATGGCTTGCCCAGACACTTCGAACTAAAAGACCTTTTGAAAATTGTGGCATCTTTGATAGCCTGCCCCCTAACCTTGCTGAAGATGTGAAAAGTGGCCCAATATGGCTACTATCTAATACTAAGCCTGATTCTGAAGAGAATTCTGGGTAGATTGAAGAGCAAATGGATGCTCGTGACTAACAACTGGGCAAAGCCAAGAAGAACCCAATTGAAGATCCCCATAGTTAGACTAACCATTAGCAAGAGGGGAAACTGATTTAAGAACGTGACAGAAATTCCTCTCCTTCAAAAGAAGAGCCCTCACAGAAGCATAAAGAGCTGCTTGAAACTACAGATTTGTAAGAATTCTAGTCATCACTACTACATGATCTGACCAATTACTGAACTTAGGACCTCCCTTTGAATGGGATTTGGTCAGCTGTCGATGCTTTCCTTAATGACTCATATCCTCTCCTAGTGGGTTAACCATATTGGAAAGTAGAAATTGAGTGCATTGATTGATACTTGCAACGGACCCTCACTTGTAGCAAAGAATGGACTACCCTCTTCAATAGCACCTGGTAATAGTCAAACAAGATGCTCTTTCAGATGCACCTATGCTAGATGCGAGATAAGATTGGGTTAGGTCATGCATGTTTGGATGTCGATGAAATAATATCCCAACCTTTAGGTGTGGAGGTCGGGAGAGATTGGTGTGATCTCTCAAGGGATGAGATTGAATGTAGTGAAGTGAAGTGGAATGTTGGGTTTTTAATTAGGTACTAAGTAGAATATTAATTAACTAGTCAGCTTGAGTTTGTTTTGCGAAGAAACTCAGCTTAACATAGGTTTATTTAGGTTATGGCTTAGTGTTGTGAAAATTGTTGAGTTGAGTAACTTTTATGCAATATATCTCAGCGTAAGCTGAGTACTTTATGCGATATTGAGTAATGCTTCATGATGTTACCTTTAACTATAATATAAAGGCAAAATATTCTTGTTTGATGCATTTCAAGTCTCAAAAAGGATTTGGAGCTGAAAACAAAAGAATAAACAAGTGGTCCTCACATAAATAAAGTGTTAGTACGGAAAGTTGGGATGTATTCACAAAAGGCCAAATCAAATGGAATCATTTGACAATACACCATCTTAAAACATTAATGCGCCAATACAACATCAGCCAACAAGGATTCAATCACAATCCAACATATCGCATCTCACACGCCCTCTCTCTCTTAAGATTTCCTTGATGCTAAGAGTCATTGACAAGAAATTAATCAACGGATTAATATCGCACCTCAACATCAAAAAATCTTATCTCTAAATGGCTTCAAAACTATCTCGAAGGGGGAGAAATTTGAAGGAGTGAAGAGAAAATATTTTCAGCCAAAGTCAAGATGAAAAGTTGCAATAGCTACTTCCCAAAAGCTTTCACCTAGAAATAAATAGAAGTAGAAGCTGTCGATTACAACTGGGTGAATCACCTAAATTTATAAAGAGCTGAAACTCTATCAAAGTAATCATAACCTTCAAAATTCCATTCAAGAAATCTCAAAAGAAAACATAGAAATCCAATCAATTTGTAATAGAGAGAATCACAATAGCATCTAATATAAAGGAACCAAAGCTCTATAAGTTGTGTTTCCTGTTTGTGAGAACAATCTTATTCTAAACTGAGTGATTTTAGTTTGAAAAGGGTGCTCAAATTGTGTTGAGAGGTTGCTTAGCTTGGAAGGTACTCACTTGTAAACCTACTTGTTGTTAAAGACTTCTCCACCTAATTAAAATAAAGAACACTAGTGGATTTAAGCTCGGAAAAGGAATCTAGGGACTAGAGGTATGATAAGGACCGAACCAGAATATATTCAAGGTGTAAATGTTCATTTCACTATCTTTTATCTTTGTCACCATTTGCTCATTCATAAGCACATCTATCTTTGTTTCTCTTGCTTGAAAAACCATCCTGAGTTGAGTAAGAATGTTACTGAGCACAGTTTGTGTCCAATCAAGGTTAGCTCAAGCTCTCAGTGGTTTGAAAAGCTTTACCAATAGTTTTTTCACAACATATTTTATTTAGCATACATTAAACTAAACATGGCTAAGATTTTAAATCTATAAAGAATCAATTAAATCGGCATTCACCCTTCCCACCCCTCTAACCGATGATATAAGCCATAGGGGCCAACATTTACATGATTACAACTTAAGCCTGGTTGAAAGTATACTATATACATTTTCATCAAGTAATCAAACATTATTTTCAGAATCACGTTCTTCATATACTTCTCTTCTCTAACTCCTCTTCCAATCACATTTTCAAATCTCAATTCCAATCTGATCATGTTTTCCTCTTGATCGTCAAGATTCAACCGACTATACTCCTCATTCATCAAGCTTCAATCAATCTCAAAATAATATCATGAAAACATGAGGTAATAATCACAAAAACATAAAACGCAACATCTATATTTGTTGTTATTCTACTTTTCTCTAATTTTGATAACATTCAATTACTCTTCTTATTCTTCTTTTTTGCGATTTCTATAATCTAAAAATATGCATATGTTGCCTCTAAAATACATCAATCATGAACTAATTATTTTTATGGAAAAGAGATAAATTGTGTATCAAACACTCTATTTTTGGAAAATTAGCCCTATAACAACAACAAAGAGGAAGAAAGAGGTTAGGAGAAGGAAGGATGCAACTAATAAAAGTAGAAGAAAGTAGAAAAATAAAAATGGAATTGGAGATTGCATGCATACCATTCTTAATAACTGTTAGAATCTAACTAGAATCATGTTATAATATCTCATATGTTAGCAATGTAATAATTAAAGTAACAAACCTATCACAAATCTAGTGGAAACAAATGTCAATATGTTATATATATATATGTGTGTGTGTGTGTTGAACCTAAGTTAATAGTACTTCAGTGTACTTAACATTTTGGAAATAACAAATTGTCTAGGATAGTGAATTTGAGTTTGTTTAAGTACACTGTAGACTCTTAATTAAACAAGCTATACTTGAGTTTGTTTAAGGAAAAACAACTCAGTTACTGAGTTTTAATTAAGTTATGGTTTAGAGTAAGAAAAGCTTAGTATGACATAGTTTATACAATATAGACTCAGGAAAGCTGAGTTATTTTGACACTTAGGAAATTTGCATGACACACATACGTTTAACTCTGTCTACGAGAGACAGAATATTCTATTAGTGCTTTTTAAAGTAAAAAGGCACTGAAATTGAAAAAGATATTCAAGTGGTCCTCATAACAAAAAGGTGTCAGTACGGAATGTTGGAGATTCTTGCTAAAATCAAAGAAAAAAGGCAACTTTTGACATGCATTGTTTTCTAGTGTCTCCGAACTCCTCTACAACGTTAGCAATCAGGCAAATCAAAAACCTCTCTATCAAAACGTAATTGCTTGAAGGAAATGAGTTTTTGATGCATCTCAGATTAACAGATTAATCTTGAGCTTCAATGTTCAAATTCACTGTCTCTAAACATCCTACAATTTGCTTCAAATGGACAAGTTCGAAAGTTGTGAAGAGAAGAGAAATTGAAGATCAAGTTAGGATGAGAAGTTTGCAACGGCTACTTTCAACTAGGGATTTAAACTTATAAAATCGAGAGAATCCATCTTAGATTTATCATTGTAAAAGTATTCAACAATTTTTATAAGATTAAATCCCTAGTTCAAATTTTTTTCAATCAAAATCTAAGTGAATAGTTTAAGAAAGGTACCTAAACTGTAATTAAGTGGTAGTTAGAAAGAAAGGTACTTTCTGTAATAGCTTCTACCCGCTGTAAAGGCTTCTTTGCCTAAGGAAGGAAAGAAACACTAGTGGATTAAAGCTCAAAAAGGAATCCAGGGACTGGGGATAGGCTAGGGGCCAAACCAGGATAAAATCTCAAGTGTTAAAGTTCTAGCCTTTATTCATTATCTTTGCTCATTCATCATTCTCTCTATTTTATAAGTTTCACATGAAAACCCAATCCATGCTGAGTAAAGTACTCAACACAAATTGAAGATAAACTAAGTCAGTTAAGCTAAGTAGTTTATAGTTTTTAGACCTCCACTCAACATAAAGTTACTTAGCATGCATCTAAACATTGAACTTGGAAAAACAATTTATAAATCCTAAAAAGAACCAAGTAATTGCATTTAGCCCCCCTCTATGTTGTGATATTAAAGCTCTCTCAGACCAACAAGTGGTATCAGAGTAAGTGCTTAGCTTTTAGACTCACTATCTTTGAGTTAAATATCCAAATGGCTTATAATAACTTTAGTTCTGGGTCAGAACAGACTACACTCCTTAGGGAAGGAAAGTCTGTGACTAGACCTCCACTATTTGATGGTCAACTCTATATGTTTTGGAAAATCCGGATGAAAAACTTTATTCAGTCACAAAGCATTCACGCATGCCTTGCTATTGAGTTTGGCCCTATAATTCCCATAATCATGCAGAATGAGGAATCTGTCCCAATCAATCTAGAAGACTATGATGATGTTGACCTAAGGCTTCTTAATGAGAATTCAGTATCCATTAATTACTTACATTGTGAGCTAGATCTTACAAAGTTTAATAGGGTCTCGTGCTATGAGAAAGTGCAAGAAATCTGGAGGAAGCTGGAGATCACCTATGAGGGGACTGATAAGGTTAAGGAGTCCAAGATCAACCTCATGCTTAAAGAGTATGAACTATTCTAGATGGGTGCCAGTGAGGGTAGTCAATCCATGAATACCATGTTCATTAATATCATTAATGAACTAAAGAGATGGTGAAGAAGTTCACCAAAGAAGAAATGGTGAAGAAGATTCTCCGAGTTCTCACTATTGAGTGGGATGCCAAGAAGAGCGCCATTAAAGAGGCTCATGATCTTAAGACCTACAACTATGATGAGTTGATAGGCACCTTGCTGACTCAAGAAATGTCCCTAGAGAAATATGATGATGACTCCAAAATGAGTAAAGGCAAGGAGAAAGAGGGCAGAGCCATTGTCATGAAAGCTAACTTATCAGTTGAATCCACCTGCAGTAATTCAAATGAGTAGATGGCACTTCTGACAAGGCGATTCAAACACTTCATGAAGAAGGATGGGAAATTCACCAAGAAGAAGTTTCCTAGTAAATTCAAATAAACTCAGCACCAGCATGGAGCTGACGAAGGACCCAAGAAGGAGCACAACAAAGACATCAAATGTTTTGGATGTGGGGAGAAGAGCCATACCCAGGTTTGCCAAGAAAAATGAGGCACTTGATGCACTTGGAGCAATTCCAAGGAATCTTCATCCTCATATGAATATGCTACCGATTTTTCCAACCTTTGCTTGATGGAGATAGAGAATGTAAGAGGAGAGAGCTCATCATTTGTTTCTAAGAGCAACTTATCTACTGCTGACTCTAAAGCTGAGGGCAACAAAGGGAAAATTTCATAAACTGATGTATATCCTGAAATCCCTTTATGAAAAAAGAGTCCACCTAGGTACTCTTTGATGTGATGAAGCTAACTAATAAGTCCAACAAAAACAACAAAAAGCTAGTCAGGAGAAGTGAAGATCAGGAAGATACAAATGCTTCCTTATCTCTTTATATTAGCTCTCTTCAAGAAAAAGATGAATATCAGGAATGTCAAAATAGCAAGCTCATTAAGCACCTAAATGAGGTAACTACTGAGATAATAGCTTTAAAGAAGGAACGGGTTACTCCTCCAGTCAGTAGTCCATCTTCGAGTAACCAAACTTGCAATTCTAAGAGGAAGAATTCCTCTAAAAAGAAGAGAGCGAGCCAGCCTAAAGCAAAAGCAGTGTATGGCTTTTGGTGGTAAAGCTTGACATGCCATAGTAATGTATTAACATTCCACAGTAATGACAGGTCTAATTTAGCACTACTAATAAGGGAGGACCCAGCTCGAAAGCATGGGTACCTAAGAAAATTTAACTATTTTGCATGTGAGCCTAAGATCCATTGATGACATTGGAATGTGGTATTTGGATTGTGAATGCTCTAGGCATATGATGGGAGATGAAAGCTAGTTCATCTCATTGGAGCATAAAAGAAATGGAAGTGTCAGTTTCAGAAATAACCAAAAAGGGAAGATTGTTGGATGTGGCATTGTTGGTGTTTCTCCTTCAATTGAAGAGGTTTCTCTAGTCAAAGAACTTAAGTTTAACTCTCTTAGTGTAGCCTAGCTTTGTGACAAAGGTAGATTGGTTACATTTGACTCAGCAAGTTGCTCACTTATTGACTCTATAACTGACTCAACTTGCTCTTTAATCCTAGAATTAACAATGTGTATAGGATTGAATTATCCCCGAGCTCCACTAATGTTTATCTTCTATCTAAGGAGGATAATTCAAAGGTTTGACATAGAAGGTTAGGTCATATAAATATGAAGATTCTAGCCAAAATAGCAAAAAGCAATTAGTTGTGGGTTTACCCAGTATCAGCTTTGAGAAATATAGACTTTGCTTAGCTTGCCAGCTTGGTAAGAAATTTAAAAAGTCATTTATGTCTATAAATAACATAGTAACTAAGAGACCATTAGAGCTCCTCCACCTAGATCTATTTGGTCTTGCTCAACCTATGAGCATGGGAGCAAAATGATTCTCATTTGTGGTTGTAGACGAATTCATGAGATTCACTTTGGTAATCTTGCTGAGTAGCAAAGATGAAACCTTTGAGTCTTTTGTCAAACTCAGTAATCGGATAATGAATGAACTAGGAAGTAAAATTATTAGAATTCAAATTGATCATGGACATGAATTCAAGAACTTTCATTTCGAAGAATTTTGTTCAGCGCATGGTATTGACCATAATTTTATACTTCTTATACTCCTCAACAAAATGGGGTTGTAGAAAGGAAGAACAAAACCATTATTGAAATGGCTCGATCCATGCTAAGTCACAACAATCTACTAAAGTACTTTTGGGGAGAATATATTAATATAACCTATTATATCTTGAATCAGGTTTTAATTCGCCTAATTCTTGAGAAGACACCTTATGAGCTTTGGCATGGGTGCAAGCCTAAAATTGGTCATCTCAGATCATTTAGCTCCAGGTGCTTTAAACACCAAGGGTAACTAAGAATGTTTGATCAAAAGGCTGATGAAGGTATCAAACTAGGTTACTCAACTAATAGCAGAGCATATAGAATATATGTCAAGAGGACTAGCTTATTAGAGGACTCTATGCATGTAGATTTTGATGAAACTAACAATGTACATAGATGACCATCTATTAAAGATGAAGGAGTAAACAAGCTAGAAAATTAACCTAGCATTCCACTATCTGTGCTTCGC
This sequence comes from Euphorbia schlechtendalii, assembly GCA_949673415.1. Classification (NCBI taxonomy): domain Eukaryota; kingdom Viridiplantae; phylum Streptophyta; class Magnoliopsida; order Malpighiales; family Euphorbiaceae; genus Euphorbia; species Euphorbia schlechtendalii. Next base: position 1,731 of record CATIWQ010616010.1, on the reverse strand, counting down.
AACCCAACATAGGAACCTGAAGTTGAGGAAGTCAAAGTTGATGAAGATCTTTCAATCAACTTCAACGAAGTAGAAGATTAACCATAGCCTCAACAACCCAGTGCAGAGACTCCCATTGTAGATCCAAGTCTTCCAAGAGAGATTAGGACTCATAACAATCACCCACTCAAAAGCATTGTTTATGATGTTCATAATCTTGTCATGGCATGAAGTTAGCTCAGCAGAATGATGAGCCATCCAGCTTTCATCTCTTTGGTTGAACCCAAGAAGTTTGAAGATGTCGAAGGGGGTTATTGGATGATCGTGATGCAAGAAGAATTAGATCAGCTCAAATGCAATGATGTTTAAGATCTAGTTCCTAAGCCTAGAGGAAAATTAATCATCAGTACCAAATGGGTTTTCAAAAACAAGTTTGATGAAGATGGCATTGTTGTTAGAAACATGGCCAGGCTTTTTTCTCAGGGCTACAATCAACAAGAAGGCATAGACTATAATGAAACCTATGCTCCTGCAACTCAGCTTGAAGCAATCAGGATTCTTGTGCTTTCAGATCTCATATGAATTTTAAATTATTTCAAATGGATATTAAAATAGCATTCCTGAAAGAATTTATTCAAGAGGAAGCATGTCTTCAAACTGAGGAATGCTCTCTATGGAATGAAGTAGGCTCCTAGAGCTTGGTAGAGAGGTTGACCACTTTCCTTATCAGCAAAGGCTATGAAAGAGGGAAAGCAGATACGACTTTATTTATCCATTAAAAGAAGGAAAATGTGTTGCTTGCCCAAATCTATGTGGATGATATCATCTTTGGAGAAACCAATGAGAAGCTACGCAAGAAGTTCAGCATGCAAATGAAGAGTGAATTTGAAATGTCAATAATGGGAGAGCTCAAACTTTTCCTTGGATAGCAAATCAAGCAAAGTGAAGATGGAATCTTCATCAATCAAGAATAGTATACCAAAGAAGTCTTGAAGAAGTTTGATATGGATCATTCAAAGCCAATGTCCACTCCCATGGCCATTGATATAAATTTGTGTAAGGATGAAGCCGGTAAGCCTATAGACAACAAGTTCTACAAAGGTGTTATTGGTTCTCTTCTTTACTTAACTACTAGCAAGCTTGATATTCAATATTAAGTGTGCTATTGTGCATGTTATCAAGCTGACCCTAGAGAATCTCACTTAGCAACTATTTAGAGAATTCTTTGGTACTTGCAAGGTTCCATTGATGCAGGTCTGTGGTATCCCAAAAACTTGAATTTCACTCCTAGAGGATTCACAGATGCTGACTATTATACGCAAGGTTTCGACTTTAATAACTCCTAGGATTTTTATTCAATAATGAAGCCAAAAACCTTATCTCCCCCTTTCCTACCGATAAGATATAAGTTCAAAATACGAACAGGTATTGTTAGTACTGCTTGTCTAAATAGAAAAATGGTGACCACTGCAAGTATACAGTTTCGATGTAGTTTTACAAGATATCGATCCCACAGGGAAGAACTAGCTCTAAAGATCAAAGAGAAAAACGGAATAAAGAAAATAAAATATTTTTGGATTTTAGTTGGGAGGATTAGAATGAAGAATGGATAGATATATGTATGGAAGACTAGAGATTCTAAATATATAGATTTCTCCTACGAAATAAGTATAGCAAAGAAAACATGCAAGTTCAACAAAGTTATTACATTCATTAGACTAATTTAACATAATCGGTTCTAGACACTCAGAT
>CATIWQ010615937.1:0-15159 GCA_949673415.1 Euphorbia schlechtendalii | reverse complement strand
ACAAACACTCACTTGCTCAAACACACTCCAATTTCTTTCACAACCGGATGCGCTACAAGTCAAACTCAAAATTTTGATGGCTAAATGTTGCAAATTTGGTGTAGAATTTCCAAATAAACTCCACCATTCAGCAGGAGACTTGGTTTCCCTGGATCTAATTGCTATCAGAATGCCATACTTCCCTTCAGCCCTCTTAAATATTGACAATTCAGTGATTATTTTGCCTTCAATATCTTTATTTGGAGACAATCTTGCAATACAAGCATACCAGCCATTGGGGACTTCTAAATCAAATTCAATTCTTAGATCTTCATAAAAGAATTTTGGGTTTAGATAATGACCAGCAGCATTTAATGGATGGTGAAGTTGGCAATTCCATCTATCATCAATTATCTTGAAAATTTTTTGGTATTTGGTTACTTTTCCCTCAAAAGATTTGCTTATAGTTTCTTTCGCTCTATCCATTGCTTCATATATGCACCCCATTGCTGGCTTTTTCTCGTTATCCACCAACCTTAAAACTTGAACCAATGGACCCATAACCTTCAAAATATATATCACAGTGTTCCAAAAACTAGGCATCAAAACAAGATTTGTTGCGTCTTTTCCTTTTTCGTCTTTACTCCAACTGCTTTCTGTCCATTCTGTAGAAGTGAACATCTTTCAAAGATTTTCTTTTGCTCATGCAGCCGTCGTAGTAATAAGAAAGAAGTAGCAAACCTGGTTACAGCATATTTCACCAATTCTTTATTATTCGTAGCATTCCTCAACATGTTTAAGACACCGGCATGATTGTAGATGTAGCCAACGAAATGAATTGCACTTCCTATTGTTTTCTTGATTTTTTCTATCTTCCCAATGTCTTCCAACATAAGGTCAATGCAATGGGCAGCACATGGTGTCCAGTACAAGTGACTCCTTTTAGCTTGCAACAACTTACCTGAAGAAATTTACAAATGTTAAAAAAAAGCAATATAGTAATTTTATTTCACAGAGCAAGTAATGGCCAGAATCTGCTCATTCCAATAAAAGAATTTAACAGAATAAGAAAAAAAATTTACAAATGTTGAAATTATACCTGCTGCAACGTAGTTGGAACCGTTGTCTGTAATAACTTGAACAACTTTATGCTCTCCAACTTTCTCCACAAAGCGATAAAGTAATTTAAAAATCCTTTCTCCAGTCTTCATATAAGACGAAGCATAAACAGATTCCTGGAACATTGTTCCACGTGGATAGTTTACCATGAAATTGATTAAAGTTCGATGCTTTCGATCACTCCAACCATCTGACATAATAGAACATCCATGTGTGGACCACTCATCTTTGTGACATTACAGCATATCATTAGTATATTCCACCTCCATTTCCAGAAGTGGAACTCTCAACTCATAGTAGGTTGGAGGCTTCAAATTCAGACCATACCTCCCAATGGCTTCAACCATCCACTTGAAGCTGTCTAAATTTGCAGCATCGAATGCGATTCCTGCTTGATAGAAGAATCGAGCTATTTACTGAATTGTTCTATTTCTCAATTCCTTGTCGCAAGCATCGTTGATGCTTGCTTGTTTCAGTTTTCCCTCCTTTTTATTTTGTGATAAGTACCTTAATAAAAGCACCTTTTCCTTTTTTTAATTAAATATTTCCTGAATTAATTCAAATTAACTTGCCTCTTCGATGAGGCGCTGAGTCGAGCGCCTCAATACCAAAGCTGAGGTGCTCGCTTAGGCGTCGCCTCCTGATGTCGTGGCGCCTCTAGGTTGGAGAGGCGGTGTACCTCCGCCTCGCCTGGCCTCAGCGCCTAGTCGAGCGCCTCAGCGCCTTTTAACAACACTGCTCAAACCGATGGACAAACTGAGGTAGTCAATTCAGCCTTGGTAACATTTTGAGAAGCTTGTTGAAAGGAAAGGTGAAGAATTGGGATTCTTTGTTAGCACATGCAAAATTTGCTTACAACAGTTCTAAAAGTAAGACTACAAATTTCACTCCTTTTGAATTGGTTTATGGCGCTAACCCTGTCTCATTCCAATCAATTTGAGCAAAGCACATGCTAGTGTTCTCTCTCAATTAAAGGTTAAAGAGAGAGCAGCTGAAATAATCAAGCTTCATCTAAAAGGCCAAGGAACACATCGAGAGAAAGAATGATGTCTACAAGCTTCAATCCAAGCTGAAAACAAACGTTGAGTTCAAAGAATGTGATCTTGTGTGGGTAAACTATCAAAAAGAAAGAAGCTCATGCCAAAAACCGAGAGTCCTTACAAATTGCTGAAGAAGATAAATCAGAATGCTTACAAAATTGAGCTCCCACCATCTTACAAGATTTCAAACACATTCAATGTAAGCTTTTTTTCTAAGTATGTTGAAGACTCGATGCAAATTTCTGTTGAAGGGGAAACTTTCGGAGGAGGGGAGAATGATGGAGGTCCATCAGCTCTTGCAATTCAAGATAGTTGTCACATGGGCCTTTGCACTCTTTTAGAGGATGAAGATGGAGATTGTGATTCTGATGAAGAGCCAAATTTTAAATCCATAACATGAAGATCCAATTCCTTTTAAAGCCTTTTTGGGCTTTCAATCATTCATATTTGAAGACCAACTTCAAGCCCAACAAAATATGCCCAAATATTGATTTGTGCTCAAGTATTCTAGGTCATACATGAGGAGATGCTTTGAAGGAGTTATGCTGCAGTTTTTTTATGCTTTATTATCAATAAATATGTTGTTTAAGTTTCAGTTTCAAATAGGTTATAAGCAGGCACTTTATTTGGCTTTAATTTCCATTAATAGCTCGTAACTCTTTGTCATTTCCCTATATAAAGGAACAACGAATTCAAATATGATCATAACATATTTTGAGTGATTTAAAATGTTTATACACATTTGGGTTTTGTTAGTTTCCAAAACTAATAGGGTTTTGTATGTTATGCAAAAAAAATTCAACTTGTTACTTTTCCTTGCCACAATCTGCCACTTTTTTTCATCTATTTTACCAGCCCTTTTACCCTCATTCAAAGTCAACATAAACACCATTACTTTCTCATAAAACCATCCCTTACCCCATACCTTAACCTTAATTTCGTGCAACACCTAAACCAGCCACAAATCAATCTTTTTCTTACATTTTCCTAGTCAAACTGCCATCTAAACACCACCACACCATCAAGCTACTTTCCATCCATATTGTAGGATCAATTTAAAAGCATTTAATACCTCCATATTTGCCTAATCCAATGCAGATTCAGTCCCGTAAGCTATTCGAGCTTCAGATATTGGTACATAAAATTTATTCAATGAGTAAATTAACAATGAGTACGCAATTGATATTAACGTTATAGATAAACATCACTTCTCCATGAGAACATGCACAAGGAAAACAGTTGAAAAAAGATGGTGGTAATCGAGAATTCAGGTGTTGGGCTGAGACAATGTTCCATAGAAAATATAATATGCTGTTCACCTTCGAAGGGTAAATGTTCACCTTGTTGGTTCATATCCTAGTGTAGTTATAAGCAAGATGGGTAAATGTTCCATTGAAAATATTACATGCTGTTCACGTTCAATATGACATTGGATGTGAACAAGAACATTAACAGGGTTACTATATTTGGAAAATGGTAAATTTCATTCAACATCAATAACATTAAAAAAAATGCACACATTCACAGATGTATAGGACGGTATACCTGGCCTTGGGGATAGCCATCCTCATACATATTATGTCCTATAGTTCGAGCAGATGCCTCACTCTCATTGTTTCCAGCGGCACCACCATATTGTGCACCAGGAGCTGAGGAAAAAGAAGGAGCTTCATATAGAATATAAAGATAATAATGAGGTAGAGAAAAGCAAATACAACCAAATTTTTTTTAAAAAACCTGCTCTCGTTTCGGTGGTAGCAGTGTTATTGAGTTCCATACGAAGTTTTTCCACTTCTCTAGCCATTGTATGATAGTCCTTCTCCATTGTCTGAAGTGACTCTAGGTGATCACTGAATAATTTCTTCTCATATTCATATGAAACTCTACATGGTCAAATGATTTGGGAACTAATAAAAAGATATAGCTGAAATTTGGAGAAAATAAACGTACAATCTACATTAAAAGAAACTTAAAAACTTAATTGAAAAATTGAAATGAAATACAAGATGAAAAAAGTCATAATAATGACATTCACAAAGTATTCAAGTCCAAACAGAAGAATAACATTCATCTTCATTATTATCAGATATTTGCAACACAAAATTTAGTAACTTGAAAAAAATACCTGCACCCTTGATATTCCTGTCTAAGGCCCTCGAGTTCTGACATTAAAGCAGGAATCTGTTGCACATCTGTATGAGCCCTATGAAGATCCTGATTCAACTGATGCAGTTTGGATAAAAGTTCCTGCCTTTGAGCTACCAACTTGTCAGCATCGACCCTTGCCTTGTGCAACTCCAACCTAAGAGTCTCTGCTCCCTTCAACTCATTTTCCATCATGGCAATTTTATCCACGAAGCCCCTCGTCTGCAGTTCTCTTTCAGACTTGATAACGCCTATGTGAGTATGTAACATATCCAACTCATGCTTCGCTACAGCAAGTTCTTGTCTAGAGGTGACATGTGTGTCTGCAAGCCTCTGGTTTTCAGTTGCAAGTCTTTGAATCTCCACATGCTGTGCAGCAAGCTTTTGATCTAAAATTTCAGGCTGTGGCAACATGTCAAAGGGCGTAAAAGGGCCTGGCGGAGGGAGTAGTCCTGGACCATGTAGCATACCAAGTGCAGGAAGAGGGCGTCTTATATGAGGTGGAATTCGACCTTTACTACCCATGAATAATAGATTGATCCCAACCTACAGTCACTGTTTGAAAGTTTGATAATATTAACAAATGTATTGATCCCAAAGAGCTGAAACCTCAGCTATTATGGAATTCACAATCAAATGCTATTGCAAGTAACATTAAATTTATATCAAAACTCTGCCACGACCATTGGTACTGCATTATCAAAATCGATGCAAGTCATAGATCTATCCAATTAAACATGATGTTACTCAAAGAGCTAAACCTATGTTAAGATACACCAAAAGTCATATATCTTTCATTTTCTGAATTCAATTCAATCGAGCTAAATAAAAGGGCCACTAAGCCTCGATAAACTAACGATATATAAGAGAGAAAAAACAGTAAAGTAATAGGATTTACCCAAATTCAAAATAACCCTAAACTAGTGGCGAAATTTAGATAAGAAAAAGGAAACAACGATGTAATCCGGCTGACCTCAAGAAAAGCTGCCAAGGAGGCTTACGGCTTAAAATCGACGGCCAGTATACCTCCTTCAAGCGTGAAACATTAACACTTGCAAAATACCGTACTCCGGTGGCCGGCGTTCCCTTCGCTTCGTGCTATTTCTTTCCGTCTTTTTTGTTTGCCATTCACAATCACATCTCAAATTATAATTATGTTCACTCGCATCTTACAGGTGAGTACCTTATCATATTTTCACTTTCAATTGTATACCTTAAAATATAACGAGTTACTTATCGTACTTTTTTTAATTTTGTGGATAGTTATCATTGAGGTTATTCAAGGTAACTTATTTTTCTTACTTTGCATTATTAGAGCAAGACTTAAATGAATTTCAATATTACGTGGTATGTGAAACAGAAACTCACGTAAAAAAAACATAAAAACATATTAATGATTTTAGAAATAGACAATACTATATTTTAGAAATGAATTACCTTTTAGACAATGCTATCTTTTAAATAATAAAAAATGATATAATTACAAACTAAATAAAATTATTCAATACACTAATTCATATTAAAATCGTTAGATATCAAATAAACAGTGTTCAACATTTATTGTATCATATTATATATGAATAAAAAAAAGTGAGTGTAAGGAAAATTATAACAAGGACCAGAACCTGAAAACTTTTCTCTTGCATGTTTAACATGTGTCCTAATATAATTTCCCTCGGTGCAGAACCATTTTTTAGCTAATTGTTATTTTTACCTATGTATTTGTGAGCACGGGATTCTTAGTCCCTCTCACGAAGCGATAATGAGAAATATTTTCACTTGCCTTTTTTTTGTTTTAGTGATTTGCTTTGAAGTTACGAGGCGTTTAGAGGAGAACCTAGGTCTTTTGAAAGCCAAAATTGTCCAAAACCAACCAAGAATTGCCCAAAAATCATTAAAAAATAAAAAAATATAGAAAAAAACCAAAGAAACTCATTTCCTAAACCACTGCCCGATCAAACCGGCCTGGCCCGGCCCGACTTTTTGAACTTGTCCAGACTGGGTCAGGACCTGTCCATTTTGGGACCAGGACCAGCCCAATAAGTGGGCCGGTCCCCGGTCTTAACTGGATCGGTCACCGGCCCTCTTATGGGCCTGTCTCGGATTCGGATCGGTTTGGTGGACCCAGACCGGCCCATATGGGAAACCGGGACCCATCCATTAGAGATCGGTCCCGGGCCGCCCAAATGGGCCGGTCCCGACTGACTTAGTACCCACTCCAAATTTTTTACCCCTTTTACCCTTCCTTTTACTTTTTTGGTCTCAAAAATACCCTTCCTCATTTTTTTACTTTTTTTACCCACCCCTATATAAACCAAAAAATTAGAATTTTGAAGGGGAGACTTACCTTTTTGGGAAAATTTCTTTGAAAGATAAATTAGGGACTTTTTGAGAAAAAGTTAGGAAACTTCCACACTTTCATTTTTCGACTATTTTTCTCCGAAACTCCCTCTTCCTTTCGGGTTTGAGTTAGAAACTGAAAATCTAACTCTCGAATTTCCTATTTCTTTCACTAAAAAACCTTTTTTCGACCTTTTTTTTCTACCAAATCGACTACAAAAAGACTTCAGGATCTCGTTCTCTAGCGTTTATGGCTCCAAAACTTGTGGGTTCACGTTGGAGGGGTAAGATTCTGAGCTTTTGGAGACTCTTTGGTGTGATTTTGTGTTTTATTTTCTGTCGTTTTTGTAGTTTCGGCCTAGCATATTTATTTTCTTGCTCTTTATTACTGTTTTAGACCCTACATGACGGGAAATCCATTTTTCCCCGATAACCAACCACATTTATGCCATGATTAAATCTTAAACAATAAAATTGGTAAATCGAGTCTAAAATCAATTATTTTCCGATAAAAGCGCGCGGGGAACTCATTCCCCATTTTTAAATCAATTATCACGCGATTCACCCTAATCTAACTTATTTGCATGACTAATTGCTTGTTTGGTTAACTAACTGTGCCATGATGTTGTGATATATATCTTGTGCTAACCTTTGAGGATGCAAGTAATCTAGGTTAGATGTATGTTAAGGTTTTATTTTCCTTCGGGTATCGCAATTGTAAATAAAATGTATTTACATCAATTGTATTTAGGATCATTTATATATTAGCCCCAGTTTGTATTATCATTTACTCAAACCCCTTTAGGTTAAAAGCCTCGTATTTGTTTTATTTACCGCTTTCTTTAATTTTTTACCGCTTTATTTATCGCTTTCCGCGTGTGTATGTTTAATTCTACTATAAATTGAAAATGATTAGAAGATAGATCGAAATGTCTTAAAGGTGGTTGTCCGCTCGTAATTAAAACTCAAATAACGATGAAGTAGGTAACTAATCCGGACCCAAATCTCTTTACTACGGTGCTGTTTAGGCTTAATGGATCTAGGCTGTACCGAATTTCCCGGAAGAACTAATCCGGGTGGCGACTTCGTAACAACGTAGGCGAGAGGTTTAAACTTTGAGTCTTTCGAAACTTTTCTTTCTCGTTTCGTGTTTTGTAAAACTCCAACGCCCCATCTCATGGGGTTAGTGCCTCGTGATGACTGCACGGGTCCGAAATCATCGTCCGCTCATAGTGGCGACTCCGTTGGGGATCGTTTTCTTTTTTAAACTTAAAAGTTAAAAAGAATTTGATGAGTATAGAAAAGTTGTTAAATGAGTTTTTTCCACCTTTAAAATATTTCGAACAAAAGCATATACATTATACATTAGACGGATTAGGCAATAAGGTTAGGGAGCCCTATTTTTACCGTGAAGGCATGAAAGTATCACTTGTGACCTCATGAGGATCGAGGATACCTAGTGTGTGGATCACTTATTGCCATATCACATGTACCTCCCTCGTTCGCACCTATTTGGGGAGAGGCTTGGAGTATATCGTAGTGCAACAAGAACCTTTTATATCAATAACCTTGAGATCGAACTCATGTAGCATCGTCGTAGTAACTTCCCATAGGTTTACCAAAACATCTTTATGTGCATTATGCAGGTTCACTCCTTAGCACTCTCGTGGTGTCAAGATGACCCAAGCTTAGATTTCGAAGCCGAACCCTTTATTCCTGTGGGAGGCGTATGGTTGGAAGAATTGTATAATTGCGTGCATGTTACGTGCTATGTGTTAATCGCTTTTCCATCCATTAAATACGCAAATAAAACAACATCTCACACCATGTATATCACACTAACCACGTTTTTTTGTGCAGTAATTTACGCACACACTCTTTCTTTTAGTAGTTTCAGGTTTTAGAGCGCTCATGAAGTACCATGACATCATAAATAAACCCAAAACATCACAATATACCACATCGGTGTACATTAGTCATAAAGATGCTCGAGGTCACATCACTTTAGGGAACGCATCAACATGTCATATCCCAACATTTACGATGCCCCATAAGCATCCGACACTCTACCCAACTTAAGTCATGTACTCAACTCATTCATTTCGCCACATTGGCGATACCAAATAAACATCAACATTACTTCATTCATTCATTCGTTTATCACAAGGGTGTAACACATTATCTTACCTGAAAATAAAGTTCTCATTTAGTTGTGAGATGTCATCGTGGTAAGGCTTACCACTCTTTCATCTCATTTTCCCATTCTAACTCATTCTTTTAGGAGACCACATTGATCTCTTAACCTCTAATAAGCTAGAAAGAACCATTACATTCGCTTCATGAGGGTTCGACAAATCTTCTAGGATTCATAAATTCATAAGCATCAACTGATGCATAATTTGATTCCTCTTGTTCGACATTCAGCGTGGGTGCGTCCTAGGGAGTGTCTCGTACGATTAAGCGTTATTCAAGAAGATAGTCTATTTCTATCTACAAGTGAGGGGTCAGTGTCAAGCATCGATCAAGCAGTTAATTTCTCGCAATTCAACACCATGGTTAATCCGATTGAAAATGAGCAGCCACTGAACTCTACCGAACCCAATCAAAGGCGAGGTCCTCTACCTGGTTTTGGGATGGACTCTAATGCTGCGATAACTAGAATGCTCACTAATCCACAATTTCATGTAGCTCTTCAAGCTTCCATGAGGGCACTTCTGACCGAGGAGAGGAACTCTGACCGGATTTCTGAATCCGAGCTCCCTCTGACTAATGGGTCCCGCCCCACTGCTATCCAAGGGCCTACTCCGTCTCTACAAGTAAATTTTGGTTCCCTCTTGAATCACGGAAGTCAGTTTAACCTAGCAGCTGGCTTGGGGCAGTTCGGCAACTTCCTTCAAGGTCAAGGTTCGAGCCATCAAGGTGGTGAATCCCTCTACTTTCCATTACAGTGAGACTGGGCGAGCCGTGCCCAATTCTTTCCTACAAGGGGTCTCTTGATCTACTATCATGCCAGTTAATGTTAGTCCTCTTGTGAATTCTTCGCTTTCCTTCCTTGGTAAAGGGTCTCACTTGTTCTTTCCCGCCATCATTGTACAATCGGTCTTCCTTGGTAAAGGGTCTCAAGGGTTCTCATCTCACCCCTCATCACTACAGGTTCAAATGGCACCTCAATTTCATAACTCTTACACCGACCCCACTACTTTCAAGAGTCAGTTTCAGGGACTCCACTAGCCCTTGATTCAGCCATGGTTCTTAGTGTCTCCCAGGGGCACTACTCATGTCCAGCATCCTGTTTACAAGCTTGCTGCTATCGAAGCTCCTAACTCTGATCTATTTGCTCAAGGGGTCGAGGGATTGGTTCCTCATGGACTCTCCCCTGAATAGGTAGGTTTATGGTAACAATTCCAAGCCACTCAGGCCAGTCCTCTACAATCCTATCCTTAGTTGGCTATTACTCATTGGGACAGACTGGGTCCTAGATAACTTTGTGATGTATAAGCTAGTCCGTTACAAGGGAGTGGGCGATCCTCGCTCACATATTTAAGAACTATCATATAATCATGAGAGCTCGAAAGTTAAGTGATAAGATTCTTGCCTAAATGTTCATAACCACCCTGGGGGTTCCAACCGAATGGTTTAACAATTTACCTGACGAAATAGCAAGTGAATGGCCACGCCTGTTTGAGGCATTCATTGAGTAGTATGGCTTTAATATCCAGATGAAGACTACAATCTAAAATTTCGAGGATGTAAGGTAAAGGCGTAGTAGTGAAACTTTCAAATCTTACTTTGGAAGGTGGATGGTTGTGCATGTCTTGCTCAAAGACTGACTAAACCTTTCTACAATGATAGTTAATCTGCTTAATGGTGCAATACCATTCTACAAGATGCAAATGGGAGCAGATGAGTTCTTGAGTTATAATGAGGTCCATGTGAAAGTCGAGAAATTTTAAAGGATTCATGGATTAGCGCATACTGCCGAGAACAATCAACCAAAACACCTGGCATAGAAAACCAAATGAGGCATCTACTACCGCTCATGCCCCCACGAAACCTAAATAATATGATCAACAGAATACAATCCAAGTTGTGCAACCAGCTGGAGTTTTAGTAGTCCAGCCCAGCGTTGACATCCACCATAGCATCTCTCCGTACATCCTAAACTTAACAACATTGTTTTTTCTAAGCTCCGAGAGCTCAAGTTGATTGATAATCTCAAACCCTTTTCTCCTCCATCATTGAATGAATTGAAGAATTTTTTTCTCTTATCATGTGACTCATGGTCACCATACTAACAAATGTGAACTCCTTCTACGAAACATTTAGAAGTTGGTTACAAAGCAAAAGATTCGTGCCCCAGCTTTGAATCCAAGTATCAAGTCTAACCCCCTACCCCAATTCAACAACCAAGCAGGGATGATTAATTTAAGCATGAGCCCTAAGTACATTTTCCACCAACTTAAAAGGGCAAGAGAGGAAGAGGTGCAACAAGTAATGACGGTGGGGATCGGCTTACCCCCTAATTATGTTCTCAAAGCATTAGAAGATGAAGCAATCTCTGTGGTTGGCCAAACTCTGCCAAAGTCTCATGAATAGTGTTTCAGTTTGGTTGAGATTCTAATTTACAAAGGGAAGGGATCTCCCACCTTCCACATTATTCTATTTGATTCCATCCTTAAAGTTCAGGGCTTTCTGATTCGGGACTAGAAATGTTATTCCCAAGCTCATTAGATGGAATGGTTACGGAATGGTACATGACTTTGAATGGTGGTATGAGACAGAATTGGGAGGCACTATCCCAGGAATTTTGCATTTAATTCGTTTATAATGAGAAACCAAGAATTGATATGCAGGAGCTCCGCGCTTGTTGACAGAAGCATGGAGAATCTTTTAACTCTTATTGCCAAAGATGGATGGCTCTCAAGGTAATACTCTTCCTGGGTAGGGTTTTCAAAATAGAGTCTGGCTTTCTGATTGATGGCATGCTCCCCGAATACCACCGATTTCTAGAGGTTGAGAACTTTGAGAGATAAACAAAAATTTTGAGAGGGCTTAGAAACTCGAGCGCAGTTTCAAGGAAAGGCCTCAAAGGGTGAATGTAGTGGGGACGAGCCTTCCTTCCAACTTTATTTTTGCTATGCTCCTACAGTCTAATCCGGGGGTGAATTATGTGGCTCAAGGTTTGATGATTGAAGAAGAACTTGTGATTGAAACCCCGAGTGGAAGAATATGTTGATGCAGTCGAGGGTGATCAGCCTGCCCCGATTGATATTGATAGTTATGTCTTCAAGTCTGGTAAGAAGAAGGCCGTTGCGGTAGAAAAAGTGGGCATGGTGAGTCTCGAACCCATTAATATTGATAGCTACGAACTTAAGGATGTCTTCATGTTGCATCCCGTTCCAAGCTATCCCATCTAAACTGCCATAGAGACCAGGGTTTTATAAGAGGGTGTGTTAAGAGTTACGAGAAGTGGTCGGGTCTACCAACCTAAAAGAAATGAGCAAGCTAGAGCCAAGTAGCCGAGGAGGGACACGGAGCTCACCCCTGATTATCCTCCACTCCCCATGCAATTTGAAGAAGCATCTCTAGAGGTTTACCCTTTAGTCAACCAACTTAAGAACACTCAAGCTAAATTTAGTAGTTGGCAGTTGCTCACCCTCTCTGGCGCTCATCGAAGAGGCCTTGTACAAAAACTGCTCAAGATGGTTGCAACATTAACCACATCAATCGTTGAGATGTATTTAGTTATAGGCCAAGGGTTTCCTACCAAAGAAAAGCTGGGAGTAATTAGCTTTGACTGTTATGATCTCCCCCCCGAGTTTCACAAGCATAAGAAGGCCCTTATTCATTCAGGTCCAACTCTTAGCCATGAGATCCCCTATGTTATGGTGGATGATGGATATGCCCTCAATTTCTACCCTCTTAAGATCTTTCCGCATTAGCTTTAATGAGTCTATACTAGCAAGATCCGCCACTGTTATCCGTGTATACGATGATACGAAAGGGGAGTGGTTAAAACATTCGAAGCTAAGGTTACTGTGGGGGAAGTAAAGGCTCGAGTTGTATTCACTACCCTTGATATTCTAGTAACTTACTCACTCCTTTTGGGCTGGCCCTGGATTCATTCTATCGGAGCTGTCCCATCCACCCTTCACCAGTAGATAAAGCTTTATCATCATGGGAAGTTAGTGATTATTGAAGCTGATGAAGAGTCTGTGTTGGCCGCAGTGGCTTTTAAGAATGAATCGGCACTTCGTGTGACCACTGTTAGTAAAGGGAAGAAGAAGGTTCCTACTGGATATCTCCATTATCAGTCAAGTATGGGAAAGCTAATGAAGAAGTTTGGCTATACCACCCACTACAAGGGTTTGGGTAAAAACCACCAAGGCATTCTATAAGCTATTGAGCCTAAACTTCTTATCCCTCATTTTAAGTTAGGCTTTGTCCATCCTCGTAACAAAGACTATAAGCATAAGAAGCCCTTGTTTTGTAATATGGTGAGCGTCTGCGAGAGGGAACAAGCGCCTTATGCTGGCCAGGTGGAGCCTATGAAATACAAGGTTTAGATTTGGTCGGGATTTGAAATCTTTAACTATGTTTTCCACTTTGAGAGCTGTTGTATGTTGAACCAAGAGGATCTCCAAGAAAAATCCCCTACTTCCTTTTATCCTTTTGTCGATCGTGAGAAAGGAAAGATAATCAAGGGGGTCGGTGAATGTGAAAAAGACTCTTGAGCAAGCACCTGAAAATATTCCTCCCAGTGATATAGATGAGGAGATCGAAGTTGTCGTAGAGGCTCTCACATACTCTTTGGGTGTTCTGATGAAGAGAGGATGGAAGGGGATTAAGATAAAGGAAGGTCCGATAGTTGATACTTTTCAAAAGTTGGCTAAGGCTATGACTAAAGATGCTAAGAATGGAAATATGAGGTTGAGCCAGATTTGGGAAATGAACTTAGCACTTGATGTAAAGGGTATAAAGATCAGCTCGCCCAATGATTCTCTTAAGGGAAACCCTCCTCCTGCGGTCACTACCTCATTCCCTCTTGCTACCCCTTATGGCGAGGGCTCCTCCTCGACCCATATGCCTGCTGCTCACCATACTACAATCTATCCACCAGCTATTTTACCACTTCTCCTGCCATGAGTGCATCATCTTCTATCTTCACTGCACCCATCACTTATCCTCGAGCTCTTCCAATTGCTGTTGTCAAAGAGATGTTGCTTGCTACTAATGATGCTTCAGGGATGGCCACTAAACCTGTCCAGCCACCTTTATCGCTAAAGACCAAAACAAGCATGGATCCAAAGGCTACTCGTGAGAAAGCGATCGATCAAGTCCCTCCGCCTATGGTGGTTAAACCCGATGATGATGTAATTTTTTAATATATCTAGTATTTATGATGTGAACAACTCAGCCTTTAGCGCCTTTTATGAAATGAAAGATAAGGACTTTGCTTATTTGTTTGATGTTCTTCCTAAAGGCACCATGCATTCATTTGAATCCACTCATAATGTATTTAGCATTCACGTGTCTCTTTATATGAAATTATTTTGGGTATAACAGAATCACCAAAAATGGTAATTATATCCAATGATTTAAACCCTAATGAAAAAAGAGAGATTGAAAATGTTCTTAGGCGTCATTTGAGTGCTTTTGCCTAGTTCTACGAAGGTATGTCTGGCATCGATAGAGAGATCGCCAAGCATCGTACTCCGACCGATCCAAAGTTCTGGCCGGTAAAGCAGAAATTGCTTCGACTACGTCTGGAATGGACTGATAAAGTTAGGGCAGAGGTAGAAAAGCAGCTAGAGGCCAAGTTCCTTGAAGTGGTCAAGTATTCGACATGGTTTACGAATATCATCCCTATGGCTAAGAAGGATGGGAAGGTGAGGGTTTGTGTGGACTTCAGGGATCTGAATAAAACATCACCAAAGGATGACTTCCCGTTGCCCCATATTGATGTACTGGTGGATAGCGCTGTAAGGGTTGCAATGTACTCCTTCATGGATTAGTTTTCAGGCTACAAACAAATTCTCATGGATATTATGGACAAAGCCAAAATGGCTTTCATAGCTGAATGGGGTGTCTCTTGCTACAAATTCATGCCATTTGATTTGAAAAAAGCTAGTGTAACTTACCAGCTAGCTATGATGACCTTGCTCCATGATATGATTCACAAAGAGATCAAAGTCTATGTGGATGACATGCTAGTTAAATCCACAACCAGAGAAGAACATCATGAGTCGTTAGAACGCTTTCTCACAAGAATAGAGAAATATAATCTATGCCTCAACCTGAAGAAGTGCATCTTTGGTGTGACATCTGGCAAACTGCTAGGGCACATCGTGAGTCAGAGGGGGATTGTGATGTGAATCCGGCTATGCCGAACTCAATGAATTTCCCGATCGTGAATTGAGGTTTATGAAAAACAAAGAATATAGAAAAATAGATTCAAAATCAGAGTATTAAATAAAAGGGTAGCAATAGCACAACCAATCCTAGCAAATAAAACGAACAATCAAGTTAACATATA
>CATIWQ010615925.1:0-13883 GCA_949673415.1 Euphorbia schlechtendalii | reverse complement strand
GTGTAAGAAAAGAAATTTAAGAAGTGGATTCATAATGGTTAAAATCGGAATTCTAAAGGTGTTCTCTCCATCGTTCTGTTCAGATTTTCTCTTAATTGATTCACCGAAACCCATAGCATAAGTTATTTAAAATGTTGTTATGTCTGCTTAATTAAGAGCCATTTTTGTGATTGTGTTGGCAGTGGTTGCAGGTAAAGATTGAACATTTTATGGAAAAAAGAGAGGATAATACAAAGGAGGTTTATGAGGACTCAGCGCGAGAATCGCTTATTGAAATATCGAATTACTTTCCAGATAATGTTAAATATCCAGACGTGGCTGAAGATGGAGGTGATGTAAGTGATAAGTACAGATCAGAGCTGATTTCTATTTCTTACAGTGAATCACCTGACATTACATTGTCACCTCGTGGCTAGCAAATGCTATTCTTAAGATGTTGTTGTAAAATATGAAAATGGGTTGACATTGTTGCAGCTTAAGCTGATTGCCCTTTTTCATTGATGCCAGTTGAAACAATATTACATGTGGAACTTTATTCTGTTTTAAGGAGTTGGATCATTGGATGGAATTCCACTTGTTTTCCTTTAAGCGTTGGATATCTATTGTTTTCGTTTACTTTTGAGCTGTGATGTTTATATTATCATTTCGATGATATCTTTGATGAAGAAATAATTTGCCACAGGGGGTTCAAAATGGATTATCATCTGATAATCCTGTTTTATGTTTTATGTAATTAAAAAAGTAACGAAAATAACGTATATGTCAAAGAGGTCATATTAATTGATTTGTCATCAACCATTTGTAATTGTATCGCTTCTACTTGAATTGAGAGCGGGCAAACATGTGATAATACTCTCGTATTTGCTGCAAATCCATCTTGACTCTATTGACAATTGTAATGAATCATCATGGTTTGTGAAAACATTTTCTTCAAAAAAGAAGTGTAAAATGTTGGAGGACTTAGATTATATGTTGTATTTCAACCCCAAAGAACACAAAGGGGATTTATGAAAATATTTCTTCAAAAAATGATCCCCCCCGTAGAAACTTCATCATAATTAATAACATTTAACAATGTTACAAATACGAGGCATTGGTTTAAATTTCATGTCCCGAGAGAAACACAGCTATGCATTTCAAAGTTGATCCATTTTTTCCAAGACCTAATGCATCAAGAGGTACTCAAAGCTGTTACAAAAAACCCGCTATCTCTTGAATTTTCTAAGTCATCTTGTAGCTACCTCAACTTATAAAAAGTGTACCACTTTGCTCCATGAATGTCATTTATCAAATTTGTTTGACTTTTCAAAGATGTCATATTTAATTTTTCTCTCTCCAATCAGGAGTTGACATGTAACGTTAGGGAATAAAGTGGTACACTTTTTAAAAGTTTAGATAACTATAAAAACACTTTAAAAATTTAGAAAACGAAATTTTCGAAACAACCCGTGGCACCTGCTTATCACCACCGTAGAATTCGCCATGACTGATATGATATGTAATCTTTTGTGCAAAGATTTTTCGTCTATATATGGGTGACAAGGCATGTATGGGCCTGCTTAAGCTTTAATTTTCAAGGCCATCCAGGCCCATGAACATGTCGGCTATCACCACCATTAAAATAGAAGAAAAGAATATATTTACGGAATTGCTACCTAATTTCAATGTGGGGACATATTATTTGATCCAAATCATCAGTCATTATGTTTATCTCTCAACTACCTTCTCTATGTGGGCATTGTCCTTTGACTGCTTCTTGCTTCTTTTTCATTTGCTTGTAATTACGTAATAATTCGTATATGTTGTTGTTTCCTTCAAACATTCTTGAGTTTAGAAGTGATCATCTTTTTCCAACTGTGAGTAGAGTTGAATCCTGAAATGAGGCCTCCGAAGTCTGATAAAGTTTCTTTAAGAAAAGGGAAATGGAGTCCTGAAGAAGATGACAAGTTGGTCTCTTACATTCAAAGATATGGAATTTGGAACTGGAATGAGATGCCAAAACCCGCTGGTAATCAGATCATTACTTTTATCATATTTTATATCGATACGGCTAATTATAAATTAGGTTCATGATTATAGGGTTATTAAGGTCCGGGAAGAGTTGCAGGCTTCGTTGGATAAATTACTTGAGGCCAAATATAAAGCATGGAAATTTCACTAAAGAGGAACAACAAACCATTCTCAATCTTCATCAAAACCTGGGAAATCGGTACAATTAAATAATTAATTAATTAATTAATGTCTTCATTAGTGTAAAGATTCAGCTTGACTGTCTCTACTTTTGTTTTTTTTTTTTTGGGTATTGAAATTGAATGAATTAGATGGTCAGCAATTGCAGCAAGACTGCCTGGAAGAACAGATAATGAAATTAAAAATTACTGGCATGCTCACTTGAAGAAACTGTTTAAGGAAACTGATAATTCAATTTCAGGAAGCAGTCAAAATACATCTGTTACTCTTGATTTCTTCGGAAAGGACAGCATTAAGGTTGAGAAGCACTGAAAATTTTCATCCATTTGTACAAAATCAACCTTTTTCTGTTTACCAAATTTTTCTTTATTTTTTGCTTTTTTGTAACTAACTCTGCCCATTACTTTACATTGTCAAGTTAGTCAAGGAGTTGGACTACTTAGTTAAAATAAAATTGTAAAAAAATTGAAAGAAATTTCGACAAGTTAAAGGTTCAAATTGTACTTTTAGCCTATAAATGTAAGTATAGGTTTGTTTATGGAGATATGTGATATCTATTTCTATCAAGTCTATTGCTATAAATGTAAGTATAGGTTTGTTTACGGCAATCTTGAGTTTCGGATTGTAAATTTGAGTTTCGAGTTAGATGTGGTGTCAAGCTAATGGTTTCTCAAAATTTTCCTTGGCCGGTTCTCTGGATGCTATATACAGAATTTGGACTAACCTATTTTCGGCAGTATCCATATCAATATTCCTATCTCGAAAACTCTGCTTGTCTATTCTCCAAAACTGTTGTTGACTTTGTTTGTCAACAATGAAAGGTTGCTGCTTCCGTTTCTGATGATTTGCCGCCGCAAGCAATCTAAGGTGTGACCGGATATATAACTGAGAAATTCTCGTGCAAAAGAAAAGGGTGGGTTTGGAAACACAAATTTTGAGGGAATTCAATCATTTCATTTTATATACAAAAATTGCAACTTTTGTGTATAATTTGAATTGAATTTCTTCAATTTTGGGTTTCCAAAAATACTACAAGGAAAAATAAGAATAGACTTCTAAAACTTACATTCATGTTAAGAATTTTTCTGTGGGTTTAAGTTTTAACCTTACTTATTCACTCATCACGATTAAATGGGTATAAGAGCAACGTTATATTACTAACTAATTAATATTTCTTGTAGTTAACGTTTTTTTTTTTTTTTGAAAAATTTCTTGTAGTTAACGTGCAATTTATGAAAAACAAAATCACCACATAGGCACATTCCACACTCAATGTTGCTTGAAAAAAATGTTATTACTCATAATATAAACATAAAAAATTATGTTTATATACTAATTACTCATTCAAATTTCTAGAGTAGAAAAAATATATTGTTAGATACGACTTAGAAAAACAATACTAGCTCCCTTCGTCTATTAAATATTATCGTTTTAACTAATTCACAGTTTTTAAGAAAATAATAAACTGAATGAGTTGATTTATTAATTTACCCTTTCATAAATGTCAAACTTTATTTTCAAGACTTCATTAATATGTTTAAATATTGATTCATGTAGTCTTCTCATCTTGTTATTGGAGATTAAAATACGGTTATCTTGAAAGTTGAATAAATTAATATAGGTAAGAATGAAAAATACAGAGAAAAAGCATATTGAAAATGCAAAATGACAATAAAAGAGAGACATAAAAATCCTTCTAAAACGATAATATTTAGTAGACGGAGGGAGTATGCCAATTAAAATTTAAAAGTTTATTATCTACTAGGTGTCTTATAATCACTGATTTAATAAGTTAATTACGTTTTAAAAATGTATTAAAATTCTTTAACTATTATACTATGAAAAAAAATGAAAACATGAAACAGTTGAGAAATAAATATGATTGAAAAAATGAAAGGTATATAAGAAAGAGGGAAAGAGGATGAGGCATTAGCAGCCTACCATTGGGGCTTGGATATTATATCTCGAAAAGCTTCGTTTCTCCCTCATTAATATTTTGGTAAGAAAATGGCACTGAGAATGTGGGCTTCTTCCACTGCCAACGCCCTCCGAATTTCTGTTGCCTCCTCCCGATGCTTCTCTTCTGGTACTACTCTCATTTCTTAATTGAATACTGCAGTATTGGCAAAATCCTAATTCAGCAGCTTGGTTGCAGTGATAGATGGGCTCAAGTATGCGACTTCACACGAATGGGTAAAGCATGAAGGCTCTGTTGCTACTGTTGGTATCACTGACCATGCCCAGGTTCTTCATTCAACATTCTATTTTTTTCCTACTCTTTTCCCATTCATTCTTCCCCACCACAGTAAATTTGATTCTTTTTATGGATAAGGTATAGAGTTTAGTTTCCACTTTAAGCTGTTTTTTCTAACCCTGTTGGTGGGTGTTTCTCATTGCTGACACTGAAATGGAAGTTCATTTGTCAACTCTTGATTGCTCATTAAGTTGTTTCTAAGTAAGCCCATAGGAACAGTTACAAATCCTAGCTTTATCAACCATGTTTTAGTGAAAAGGTGTTTATAAATTGGTTTCAGTTGCTAATAGGTACCCAAACTTTCTTACACATTGGACTGTCAAACTAAACTTATCACTAACTATGGAAAAACATAAGATTCAAAGTTTTGTCAATCGAGGAACAAACATTAAATCTTCAGGTAAAAGGCCAAAAGAAGTGTTTTACCAAATAAAATGTGGGAATGGAATGACAGGGGCATCTGGGAGAAGTAGTGTTTGTGGATCTGCCAGATGTAGGAGTAGCAGTGAGTCAAGGCAAGAGCTTTGGTGCTGTTGAAAGTGTGAAAGCTACGAGTGATGTTAATTCCCCCATCTCCGGCGAGGTGGTGGAGGTCAACGCCAACCTCTCTGAAGCACCGGGAGCAGTAAGTCTCCTCTTCTATCTACACCAAATTCGGTTGATTTTTCTTTTGTCTGATTTGACCCCCTTTTTTTTTAGATCAATACGAGTCCGTATGAAGGAGGGTGGATGATCAAGGTGAAGCCAAGCAATCCTTCTGAGTTGGATTCCTTATTGGGTCCTACGGAATATACTAAATTCTGCGACGAAGAAGATGCTCATTAGATCGATCTTTTGTTTTGCTTGATTTTTATGCTTCTTGTCATATTATCTCTACTGTTTTGATTCTTATTCACATCCATGCTGATTCTGGGAACAACTGTCAAAGTAATAAACTTTGCTATTAAAATGTTTGTAATTGTATACATACATCACTAGAATTCCAGATGGGAGAAATGTTCTTAACCTTTTTGAACATATAATTCAGGCAAAATGTTTCCTCTAGAACAAGTGTATCATTTAAACCAGCAGGAATCCATTGATGATTTAGATTATTAGGAGCTCCCCTATATCCCGCGCATCTACAAGAACAAATTCGAAATGTAGAAGTGAGCTCTCCAATTTCAATGGCGGATATGAGAATTATTAAATCCTAATTGTCTCGAGCATTAGAATTTAGTAGGTTTATAAACCATGAACGATAAAATTAATCTTTAATGAAAATTTAAAATTTATGGATACTTGGGAAAATAAAAAAAACTAATTTATTTTGCTTTTATATACAAAAGGATTCATACTTTATGTGTTATTTATTTTGTATAAAAAAAGTTTTCATATATTTTTACATATCATTTCTTATAATTTGTGTAAGACAAAACATTTTATATCAGGTATAAGTCAAATGATTAATAGGGAATGATTAAGAGGGATCGAATCCATAATCCATATTCATCTTTTTTCTTTCTCTTTAATTTCTTTTTTCTCATGGTCGAAGGATCGTTTATACTAGGTATAAGGCATTCAAACACTAATTTTTGCGAGTATTTCAAAAATAATTGCGAAAAAATAAAGAAAAATAAGTTGTATAAAATCATTATACCACTTTTATATAAAGTAAGATATAAGGTTTCCATGAAGAAAGCAGGATAAAACTAGTTTAAGAGATCTTATACTATGTACATAAAAACTTTTCGCAAAAAAATGATAATTTATTTTTTTTTGTATAAATGTAAATATGATTTTTTTGTGCTTAAAAGTAAAATAAATTCTTTCTTGTCATGGTATTTCCATAAAACTGATTAACTCCTATAGTTAGGTCACCGGTTCAACTAATCATATCAATGAATAATTAACGGAATAAATACATAACGAATCATTAATATAATTTGATATATGTTCTTATTGCCGGGTACGGATTTGTGTAGGCCGTCTGACAACGCGGGTAGACATAGAGAAAAAATTAAGGGTTTAAAAAGCAAAAAGGAAAGGAAAATTTAAATTGCCAAACATTCCGGTCAACACAATAGAAAAAAGTCAAATAAACAAAAGAATTTCACTGCCCTGCCCTAAACCCAGAATCTCTCCTTTTCTGCATCACCAAGTAACTAAAATTTTCACAATTTCGCTATAGCGTTGGTCGGGTAAGTGAGAATGAAGGAAACGATCAGTCTTCGTTTGATAATCTCAGATTTCATAATATCTTTCATGTGGGTATGGTCTGAGATCGTTAAGAAGATTGTTTTGTATCGTGTTCTGGGATTTGGTCACGACCCCCTTTCCGAGCTCATCAAATGCGCGCTCTCTCTACTCAATATGTTCTTCTTCGCTTTATTGTATAACATCACTAAAGGGGCCTCCTATAATCCTCTCACCATTCTCGCTTCCGCCATCTCTGGTGATTTCAATCGTTTTCTCCTCACCGTTGGGGCTCGAATTCCCGCTCAGGTTTCATTCTTTTCCTTATCCTCGCTCTTCTTTTTTTGAAAAAAAATCTTTATTTCATACCTGATGTTGCATCAGTTTGATGATCGCAGTTGATTTCTTACAAATTATATAAATCAATGGAATAATGACTTCATAGCTCAGATTGTGAATTAGGTCCTTTTCCCCAATTTTTGCAATTTTGCCTTCCATTGGGTCTAGACGTGTAATATACTGTGAAATGCTGTTATATAGTCTGCAAGTGTGAATGAAATTCTTATGAAACCAATTTCAGATATCTAAAATTATTGATCTTTTTTATTGCTGGAACCTTGCTTGTCTAATGTGTTTGGTTGAAGCTTGTCTCATGCTATTTTTTTTTATCGTCCTTGCTTTATTGATAAGTATCGGTGTTAGGAATACCGAGCAATTATTTACCGCTCGATGATATTTACTCTCTCGGAATAATTTAACGTGTCCGGCCCGACTGCTTACTTTCACAACTGACGATCAAAGAAATTCCACTAAAAATAACTGGAGATTTACAAGACCACTCAAGTGTTTACACTCCCCGATAACCTTAATACACCCAGAGAAAATTATAAACTCAATTTTCTCTAACTCTCTTACAAGCTCTCAATTAACACTCTTCTTTGTTAATTGTTGGATGATCTCAAATGCCATAATCTCCTGGCTATTTATAGGAAAGTTTAGCCTCTATTTTAATAGTAACTAATCTAGTTTCACACTAGTTCAAAATTTCAACATTAATGTGAATTAACTCATGTTAAAATTTTGCCCAACTATTGAAAAAATTGTTAATCAATTTGTTCACACTTAACCACTAAATTAATTTCAAAATTAACTTAACAAATCTTCACCTTAATTTGAAACTACTCTGATCGTCTTTTCGCTGCAAATTTCCGTCAAGTTCCCACACCCAAACTTGATTGTAGAAAGTTCTCGTAACTTCTCCACTATGGAAGTTATTTCTCCTCTATTTGTATATGATTCCGACGGTTGCTTTTTCACTATAGGTTCAACCGAACCTCCAAATGAATCAACCAGACCTTCTCCACATGTTGCATTAGCACTTTCCATCACCATGCTTTTGGTCAAATAATAGAGGTCTCGAATTTTTCTTCTTTTCATCACAACTGTAGCACCTTTATGAACTTTCAAGACTCCACCTCGAGCAGAAAACCAATAACCTCTGGAATCAAACCGACTCAACGAAATCAAAATTTTCTTCAATTCCGGTACATGTCGAACCTCCAGTGTTCTAGTCATGTCATAGTGCATCTTGAGTTTGATTGTACTAACACCAACTACTGATAGTTCTTTGTCATTCCCAAGTAACACTTTTCCACCGTCAACCTTTTGATAGGTAGAAAACCAGTGTTTATTAGGAGACGTATAAAAGGTACAAGCGGAATCAAGAATCCACGCATCTCCGGTGCTTTCTTCTGACACTGCTAACACATCAACGACATCTGTGGAATTTATTCTTTTAGTGACAACATTTGAATCGTCACAAGAATCATCTGAGTCGCTATCCCTCTTATCTTTCCTCTTTGGACAATCTTTTCTTATATGCCCAGTTTCATTACATTCATAACATCTGACCTTCTTGGATTTGAATTTTCATTTGCTTCCAGATCCCTTTTCGCCAAATCTACCTCTCATGACCATGACCCTTGCCGAATCCTGATATTCATCATCATCAGTTTTCTTCTTCAGCTCTTTCGAGTTCAAAGCTGATTTAACATCTTCCACTGTGATAGTGTCCCGACTGAAAATTATGGTGTCGATAAAATTATCATACGAGGATGACAACTTGCACAACAACATCATCGCTTGGTCTTCTTCGTCAATTTTGACTTTTTCAAATCATAGATTATCTTATTAAATTTATCAAGATAATCTTTCACCAACGATCTTTCTTGCATTCGTAGAGAATATAACCGTTGTTTCAAATACAAACGGTTGGTGAATGACTTAGTCATAAAGAGTGACTCCAATTTCTTCCATAAATCAGCAGCGATACTTTCTGTAGCAATCTCTCTTAGAACATGATCAGAAAGACACAATAAAATCGAACTCCGTGCTTTCTCGACAATCTCTCCAATTTCATCATCGTCGTATTTTTCTTGCAAAGCTTCTTCTCCTTCAAGAGCTTTCATCAGTCCTTGTTGAACCAACAACGCCTTTATTTTAATTTGCCATAAATTAAAATCATTCTTGCCATCGAACTTCTCTACTTTGTATTGCATCGCTGACTGTCGGCTCGCCATGTCAACGATCAATTAAATATTCCAAACTGCTCTATTAACAAAAGAGCTAAAAATTGCGCCGTGAAAAATATATTGATAAAAAAATATCAATACTGACTACACCCTCTCTGATACAAATTTGTTAGGAATACCGCGCAATTATTTACCGCTCGATGACAGTTACTCTCTCGGAATAATTTAACTGGTAAGTGAATAACAAAATTAAGCAAGAAAATGATAAATGGACACAAGGATTTAACGTGGTTCGGCCTGACTGCCTACTTCCACAACTGACGATAAAAGAAATTCCACTAAGAATAACTAAAGATTTACAAGACCACTCAAGTGTTTACATTCCCCAATAACCCCAATACACCCAGAGAAAATTACCGAACTCAATTTTCTCCAACTCTCTCACAAGCTCTTAATAAACACTTTTCTTTGTTAATTGTTGGATGATCTCAAATGCCATAATCTCATGGCTATTAATAGGAAAGTTTAGCCTCTATTTTAATAGTAACTAATCTATTTCACACTAGTTCAAAATTTCAACGTTAATGTGAATTAACACATGTTGAAATTTTACCCAACTATTGAAAAAATGGCTAATCAACTTGTTCACACTTAACCACTAAATTAATTTCAAAATTAACTTAACAATTGGTTATTCCTTGCTATCCTGCTAAGCATTGGTCATTATATTTTGTTGTTAAATAGGTATAATGTTTGTTACTTGAATTCCTGGAAGAAATAGAACTGTGGCATTCTTAAAGATCATATTGATATAGATACAATGGCTGTCTTTCTGCGATAGTAAAATTTGTTTCGCCCTCTCTCATTGACCGTAATAAAGAATGAGAAAATGCGATCCAATTGCCTGAAAGTGGAAATTAACATTAGCATCTATCATTATAAATCATAGAATCAACCAGATTGTAGATTTAATAAAATGAGGCATAATTTTTTTTCATGATCTTGAAATTTTTAATTGGTTTTTTTTAACCAATGTTAAGTTAAAGATGCATATTGCAATTAATTCATTTCGCAGGTTCTCGGATCTATCACTGGAGTTCGGTACATTATCAAGACCTTCCCCGAACTAGCATCTGGGCCACGATTGACAGTTGATATTCAGAGAGGGGCACTCACTGAAGGGTTGCTGGCTTTTGCAATCGCTATAATCTATCTTGCACTTTCAAGAAACTTGTCTGGGAGTTTTTTCAGGAAGAACTGGATCGCAAGCATCTCTAAATTAGCGCTTCAGATACTTGGCTCTGATCTAACTGGGGGCGCTATGAACCCAGCAGCTGTAAGTGATTTCGACATGAAGCATTGTCTGGTATATAAAGAAAAAGGAGTTAACAGTTGTTAAATTTAACTTGTAGGTGATGGGATGGGCTTATGCACGCAGGGAACATATAACCAAGGAGCATATAATCGTATACTGGGTCGCACCAATACACGCTACTTTTTTGGCTGTATGGGCGTTTAAGCTGCTTGTACCACCAAAAAAACAAGTAAAGGGTAAGATCTGAATGCATTGTTTTATATTAACTTAGTTAAATGATCTCATCTAATCTGCAAGACTGAAGTAGAAACTGAAGTTTGGAGTGTAGTTTGAAACTGAGAAATCCATTGTGTTTTTAATGTGAACTTCTTAATTCGATTGAATAAAGTGAAAATGAAGTGTCTAAGATCTGGATTCATTTTCAGGAAACAAAAATAGCCCTAACCATAAATAACTGCAAAAAATTTGAGTACAATCTTCTCATATCTTTACAAATGAATCTCAGCAATAATACAATGTATGCAGCCATACATAACTCAACAAAATTTAGATACTAAAGCATACTTCAACATTTACACATTCAATAATCTATAACCAAAAAAAAAAATTCCGTTCATCTCCAAACTGTAACAATAATTACCAGTGCGAAAAATCCAAAACCTAGCCAGAAGTGTCGATTTCCTTGCCATGATCATCATCATTGATGTTTCTCTTTAACCTTCTAAGCCATATGTTGTAATCGATAGGATATGGTGTCCCACACAGACTGTCCACATAATCAGCAAAAGCTTTTAACACTGTTGACACATCGCCAAGCTTCTGTTGAATCAATCGCCTTGACCAAGCCGTCTCTCGCCATTGCAGGGCCCCCTCAACCGAATCCAAATCAGGCATCGGCCCCCCGCATGCAAAATATAGCATATAAACCAGGCTCTCCGCATCTGAAGCTGCGCACAACTTACCCTCTTGCAAAGCGTAAGTCGAAGAATAATGGAGATTCATGGCAGGTCGATCCCTGTCTTCGAGAATCGCGTGGCCCCATCCGATTAGGACAAAGTAAGGATGTCTAAAACCAGACATCACACAAATTACATTCTCTGGCCTTATATCGCCGTGTCGAATGCCAGCAGCTGAGGCGATGGCAAGTGCTGATAAGCAATCATGACAGCACCTGATCGCCTCATCGATACCAAATCTGCTGGCAAATGCCATGTCAGCAACTGTCTCGCCAACCGGGGTAGTCACGAGAATCGGGGTCCCACACCAAGGGTGCTCACAGTTTCTGCTGGAGCTTGGTTTCTGACATTGGCCTGGGTGAATAATCCTGCCTGAGGCACTCAATTGCGGTAGATATTTGCTAGAAAGGCCTTTCTGTCTCATAATAGTCAATACTTTGGTTTGTCTCTGCACTTGATACCATAAATTCATATCTTCCCATGCTGGCTCGAGTTGCGACGGATGCGAACCGACGTAAAGAAACAGCGATTTTCCTGGATCTTCTACTGGTGATGCAATGTAGTATTGGATTTCACCGTTACCCTGGACATCCAAAATTTGATAACCCCTTTGCTGGTCTGAATCATCCAACCATAACACTGATCCCACCTCTAATTTCAAGATAAAACTTTCAGATTCAATTTTGACGGATTCGTCCTGAACTTCCACGATTTCAGGAGAAACACTGTGCTTCTGAAACTGGAATACACCATTTCCATTGACTGTAATATCCCCCAACTGCCTTTCCACTCTCCTTGTTTGAAGGCGTAAGCTATGATCAGCAGCTAAATCTTCAATTGAGTGCTTTGGCGTCCCTGCAAATTGCGTAATGCAGTGGAAGGTTGCGAAAAGAACCTGTAAAGCACCGAGATCTCCCCAGTTGGCATTTCCAAGCTTGTTCCAAATTCTATCAACTGGAGATACCGAGATTCTGGCATGCTCTTTTATCCAGTCAGCACAACACTCGTAAACATTATTCACATCGAACTCCATCTTATTTACATCTCCTTCGACTTTTACCACCCCACCATACTGAGAATCAACAAGAAGAACAAAGGAGCTGTTTAAATTCTCGCAAACGCTGTATCTGCTCGAGCTTCTTGACAGAAGCATGCGAATGGCATAGAAGAGAGCCTCCCCTAAAACAGATAACGAAGGCTGCTGATTTCTAATATCGGGCCTTAGAAGTGCCAATTCGTGAATTTGATTCCATTTTCCATGAGGATGTCGAGGGTTGTTCACTAGTACACCCGTGGCACAAAGTCCACCAAGCTTCCCATTAGCGATCGCTTTCTCAGCCTGGTAGAATTTCAAGTTTGGATCATACAAACACGCAACTGAGAAAGGCAAAGGACCATCTTGACCCCAAAATGCCTCCCATAAACCCTTGATACTGGCGTGTAAAAAATCTTCGATAGCAAGGTAAGCACTCGCTTCTGCAGCATCAGATGTTGAGCCATAGACAGCGTTTGGCATCCGAATCAGCTGCTGAAATGAAACTCCTTCCAATGCAAAGTCAAACTTTTGCAGTTCTACCAACTCAAAAGGCACATCAAAAAGTTTTTCTGTAACTGAGTTTTCAACTATGGATTCATACCATTCCTCTAGATTAGAAGTTAAAATTTCACTGTCCAAAAATCTGTTCAGAAACTCTTTGCGGTAACGAGACTTGCTTGATGATACACTAGACCTCTTTGTCCCAGATCCTACCGATTCTTGGTCTGGCGACCCACCTGTAAAAATTCCAATTTCTCAATTTTCTCTGTTGAATTGATAGCATTCATGTATGGCTAAACTAAATACACAAAAACAGTACAAAGTTGAACTAAAGTAGAGCAGAAATTCCTAAAAGACGATAAAACGTAGTTAATTGATCTAACTAAAAGTTACAGACTAAAAGCCTCAGCAAGTTCAGTTCAGTGCAAAAACACTATAATTTACAAAACATAAACACAGTCAAGTAGAAGAAAATTGGACTAATGTTATTCATGTAACACAATCAAGCAGAAACAGGTAAAACCAGAACTGAAAAGTGAAATAGCCCAGGTTCAAACCAGGGAGATTAAGGATTAAAGATATATACCTGATTTAATTCCCATAAAAATTGACAATTCAAGGATATCTTCAAATTGATTTTGTCTAACAATAGTGAAAGCAAGAAGATGAACAAAAGAATCTCATGTTGAGATTTTTGGAAGTAAAACCGAAGAGAGACGATTGAGAAAGAGTTGAAAGGTGGAGTTGGGAAAGGGATAGATTTAAAAATACGATGACAATTTTACCCCCAAATCCCAAATTTCTCCGCCCAACAATGCTCTTTTTGTTTTTTTCTTCTTACATGTTCTTTGACGATCCTACCCTTCATTTTAAACCCAGCCTTCCCAGCGGGTCGGGTCGGGTCGGGTCACACCATTGCATTTGC
>CATIWQ010615875.1:0-12598 GCA_949673415.1 Euphorbia schlechtendalii | reverse complement strand
TTTCTGCCAAAGGTTTTGATGATTGTTAAGGATTGTCTTTTGTATTTCTTCTATTCTCGTCTTATAAATTATGAAACCGTGATTAATTCTTTATATGTATAGCTAATTAACTGTTTTATTATCCATATTGGTATTTGTTTTCGTCATGACACAAGGCTTCCTTCAATCCAATTTATGTAGCTTAGAAATGAAGTTTAAAAATTAATTTTTTTAAAAAAATTATAGCATTTAGGACGGTTCTCTTAATAGAACCATCCCTATTGCTATAAACCTAAACATAGCATTTTTTTATATAGAATTCCGGACGGTTCTCTCTTAAGAACCGTCCGGAATGCTCTTTACGGACGGTTCTTTTAATAGAACCGTCCGCATTGCTATAAATTAAATATAGCATTTTTTATATAGCATTCCGGACGGTTCTCTCTTATGAACCGTCTGGAATGCTACTTATTTCAGATGGTTCTAAACTGTCCGCAATAGTTCCTGATTAATAGTGTCGCGGCTTGTGCGGACGGTTCAAAACCTTCCGGAAAAGCCAAAAACAACTGTCCCCAAAAGCCTTTTCTCTACTAGTGAGCTCCTCGCCCAAAGGGGCATCCTCCTTGTCGTTCAAACTATTTTCAAGACTTTGAAAAGCATTCCCAATGGGAATATCAGACGTGGCCTCTCATCGCTCCTCAAGGTCTTGCTGCCTCACCTTGCTTCTAGTAAGAAGGGTATTGCGTGCATCAGCTACCTTTCCTCTGTCAATGTTATTCAAATCCTCAAGCACCCTTGGCTTCTTGAACTTCTTGCAATCATAATGATGATGTACAACAGATTGACACAATTTGTAAAATGTTGGTAAATTTTCAAAAACAAGGTCGATCCACAATTCGCTTCCCATTCGTTCCACCCCAAATGTTGAAGGGAAGGAAGTGGACAAATCAACATCCACAAGAACCCTCGCAAAGTGACCAAAATCACCATTTTCAAAGTGGCATTATCTACTCGGAATAATACACCAATGCTTCTAGTAATTTCCGCTAAAATTCTAGCATCCCAATACTCCAATGGCAGCCCTTGCAATCTGACCCAAACTTGAGCATTCATAGCCTTTTGAGCTGAGGGCCAAAGAATTAGTACTTAATATAATTAATTATTTTTGTAAAATTTTACTTATATTAATTGTTTTTTCATAAAAAAAGTTACGCTATTGCGCTTACGCATAATGAAAAACCAACCAACCAACCAACCCACCACACCCCAATCCTGGTAATACATGTTTGATATCATGGTCGTGTTGATTTTACATGTTACTGGACTTAATTCCATTCAAAACAAAGAGTCAAAGATTCAAAGATAGGGTTTAATTTCGAATCATGAGTTTTTTGAATACCAGAGACAAATTCTGACAATTGTTTAATTTTAGTATTGTTTGGTTTGGACTTATAGGTTGTGGAATGCCAACTTAGTTGAGATGTCCCCTTTAAAGTCTTCCATCTTCAACTTCATAAAAAAAATGTACGAATGAATTTAGAAAAATATACCAATTGTTGGGTATTTAGCATGAAAAATTAACTCTAAATATGTAAAGTTTGTGTTATTTATACGGTTCGTCTTCACGTGGGTTTTCTCTTCTCGTTCTCAACTCATCCATTTATTTAAAAAACAATTTTGAATATTAATCATTTCGTTTTTTTGTTTTTTGTTTGCCATCTAATTCATTCATGAAAGCATTACCCTGATTACATTCAGGTCCGACTCGGATCACACACTAAGGCATGGTGGTAGGTGAGTCTCCATTAATCATATCAAAATTTGTATCGATTGGTACACATAATGCAACTGATGTTTTTTTTTGGCTAGTGAAACATGAGAGCTTATATAAAATGCATTTGTTTTGACTAATTACAGCTTCCTGATAAACGTTTTCAGTTAACATTTTTTTCCAATGACACAAGGATATGACAAAAAAGTGCATGAAATAATATTTTGTATGAGAAAATATTTGACTAACAAAACCCTAGCCCACCATGTTCCCCACCCCCATCTCCACCCATCCCAGCCGCCAAGACCTCACCAGTTTCTCTTCCGGCAACCTTGCCCCAACCCTGACTTCCCATCGTCACCCTCCTCAACCCAATACGCCTGCCCTAAGCCGAAACACAACCCTATCTCATCCCCCATCACCTAAATCGTCCTCATCGATCGGTAATACTATATACTTTGCAAACTTCCCCACCTCCCACGACAAGAATGCTATGCTTATTATTTTTCTCAATTTGGGGTTATTGGAAATGTCTTCGTTGCTCGTAAAAGGAACGCGAGGAACCAGAGTTTCGGGTTTCCATCATTGGAAGGCTCCATTCCCATTCATGAGGCTCTTTTTGGCTTGAACGCGATCACAATCAGACAATTTAGGTTGCGAGCTTTTAAATCGCATATCGGGAGGCGTGCTCATCTTTCCCCGAAGAATGAATCATTCTCTCAGCCTAAGGAGGCCTTAAAGCATCCTCCTAAAAGTTTGTTTGTGGATATACCTAGAGATTATCGCTCTTATGCCGAGGTAGTTGCATCGATTCCGAAGCCGATCAACATTGACATCTCGCAGAATATTTAATTGGCCGAATGGACCAAGCTAACTTGCTTTGCTACAGTAAGAAATTGCAAATTGATTCCCAACTTATATGGCATGATTAAAGGAACTATGAGGTGAATTTTATTGCTACCAACTAGTGGAAGTTGCGTGGTAATTGGTTTTTATTCCGAGGATGCATTAAACAGCTTTGTTGATGGAGATTGGATCTCCTTACAAGACCTTTTGTTTTAAGTTCAACCATATTCATTGGAATTTGTCCCGTCAAAATATCTTTGTCATGTTGATTTTATTGGATTGCCTCTCGCCATCATAACAGAGCCATTAATTCGTGAGGTGGCTGCTGTTTTGGGGGATGTTATATCGATCGATCACATGTTATTTCTTGTATAATGAGTGTTCCTTTCCTAGCGGAAGATAGTCGAATTATTTTATCGTTGGACAAGGTGAGAATTAAAAATGACGGCAAACATTAGATAATTATCCGCGTGCAAGAGTTGTTTGGATTATGATTCGAGATCGTCAACATCCGTCTCCTTGCCGGAACTTAAGGAGAGATTTAATGGAGAGCTGCCGCGTGTTTCCACTGCAAACCTGACTGTTAATTCTGCCGAAACTGCCACTGTTGCTGGAACAGATGCTGCTGTTGCCCATTCTGCAAATTTAGCAGCTGCCTTTTCTACCAAAACTGTCATTGTACAGCCAGTCCGCTCCCTCTCTGATCAGTCACCATTAAATGTCTCTGTCCAGGCCACTGTAGCTGCTGTCTCTGATGTTTGGTGCGGTTCACAATCAGTTGAGACTTCTTATCCCACTGCTGCCACGATGTCCAGAACCATTGTGCCTTCTGCAACCGTCTGTATCTAGTGATTTCCTTCGGTCTTGTTCAAGATCCTCGAGCCCTAATTTTGCTAACATAAACCATGTGATAATTCAATCTCAAGAGGAAAGGCCAAGTGAGGCTCACCTTACATGGTCAGATGGTTTGAAGTTGGGATTGTTCAAGGAAAGTTTGAGATCTTTGATTTTGGAGGAGATTCAAAACAGGATTGAATCTTAAAAGAGGTTTTTATCGAGGCTCATTTTATTAATTTAATGTCGTTATCTTTTTTAAGTTGGAATTGTCATGGTGGTCTATTGAACCGTATAAAGCATCAATTTATTCATTCTTGCATAGGGAAATTTCAATTGCAATTTTTTGTTTTACTTGTGACTAAACCGGAATCAACTTCGAATAATACTTTTCGAAGGATTTGGGACCATAACGATTTTGATTTACATTGCATTAGTTCACAAGGTTCATCGGGAGGCATCATTATCTCATGGAATCTATTGCTTCCTCTTTGCGTTGGGTAATTATGCACTTCACTTCGAGCACTTCAGACTTCCACGTTGTTATGTTATATGGTTTTGGTTTGGAATGAGCGTAATCTAATGTGGCTAGATTTTGTCCCTTATTTACGTGGTCTCGAAAATGTTATTGTTCGAGGAGACTTCAATGAAGTATTACACGAAAACGAATGCACTAGTGGTTTGTCTTCACCATCTTTGTCAAGTTTACTTGGGTCATCAACGAATGCGATTTAATTGATATTCCACTCCAAGGAAGAGACTACACTATTAGATCCTTTTCACGCATCGATAGGGTATTGACTTCTTTAGAAATTGCAGATAGGTGGCCTGTATTGTCTATAAGAATGGTGGACACTTCTCTCTCGGATCACTTTATGATTTTATTTCAATGTCACAAGCATGTCTTTGCGGGACCCAAACCATTCAATTCTTTAAATTGTTGGTGGGACAACAGCGATTTCCTTCCTTTATTCGCAATAAATGGGCAGCAATTTGTAGAGTGAATGTCAACAAGGATTTCTCCTATCAGTTATGAGCTTTAAGAAGACGATCCATCTGTGGCATGCTTTGAACTTCGGTCAACTACCGCAGCAATTAGATGAGATAGAGAGACGGGTTATAGACTTGATGGGCAGTAGTGTTATTTGGCCTCTTGATGATGTTGCGGTGGTCGAATTGCTCTCTTTAAAATCTGATTTAGCTCAAAAGAGATCGCACTTGGAGAAAATTAAATTTCAACAATGTAGAGTAAAATGGACTCTATTTAGTTATAACAACATGAGCTTCTTCCATAGAACGGCTTCAGTTCGATCACGGAATAATCAGATAGTGTGCCTTGATTAGAATGGTTCGGTTTGTTTTGACATGAGGTGGATTTCATTGGCTATTAATGAATTTTATTCAGATCTCTTATCAGCCCCAAGGCTAATTCCTTTTTCGCTTCATAAGCTAGCATTCTCTAAGGTTACAACAATTCAAAATCAACAATTGACGATAGCGTTTTCTGAGAAGGAAGTTTGGGATGTGTTATGTTCATGTACCGAAAACAAATCACCGGGACCTGATGGTTTTAACCATTTTTACTACAAACGGGTATGGTTTCTTCTAAAGTCGGACTTCATGGATATTTTTTACCATTTCTTCGAGACTTCATTTCTCCCTACGGTGATTAAATCCTCATTCACAGTCCTCATTATGAAAATTCTGGGAAGTTGCGCAATTCAAAATTTTAGACTGATAGCCTTGATCCACAGAGTTTATAAAGTGGTTACAAAGTTGTTATCCTCAAGATTAAAATTGGTACTACCTTCACTTATTTTGGGAAATCAATTTGCCTCCATCAAAGATAGAAGCATCCATGAATGTTCATTCTTAGCATCCAAAGTTATTTTCTCGGTCCATAAAAGGCGTCGTTCATGTTTTATCTTGAAGTTAGATTTTCTCAAAGCTTTCAATTATTTCTTGTGGACATACATTGATGTGGTTCTTACAAAAATGGGTTTTGTAACAAATGGATATCCTGGTTACGGGGTTGCCGTCATAACTCGACAACGTCTATTTTGTTCAACGGTAGTGCATTAGATCTGATTCATATCCAAAGGGGGTTAAACAAGGTGATCCCCTTTCTCCATTCATCTTTGTTATGGCGATTGAGGGGCTAAAGCAACTTATTGACACGAGCATGCAAGAGGGAATTCTTCTAGGATTCAAAATCGATGATAATTTACCAGACATTTCATTGTTACAGTCATTATTTGTTTTCTTCTGATAAATGCATCCCTCATTTCGGCTTTTTTTAGAATTTTATGGTGTTTTGAGCTCATCCCGGGGCTTAAGATTAACATCGACAATGACTCTCTACACTCTACACCCTCAACGCTTGGATGTAAATTGGAAAAATTTTTGATTTCTTACCTTGCGCACCTCTTTCCTTCAAGCCTTTGAACATCGGGAATTGGGATGCTTTGGTGACAAAATTCCAGCAGCGTTTAGCCTCGTGGAAGGGGAAATGCCTCTCTTTCACCGGTCGAGAGGTCCTAATTAAATCGGTACTATCATCTCTTCCGATTTATTTATTTTCTCTTTTTAAATTACCGAAAGCGATGAATAGGAAACTCGTAAGCGTCATGAGGAATTTTTTATGGAGGGGTGACTATGTTTGTAGTGGAATTTCTAAAGTTAGTTGGGAGGTTGTTAATTTGCCAAAACATCTTGGAGGTTTGTCCATCCGAGACGTTAAGCTCACAAATTGTAGTCTCTTGCTTAAATGGATTTGGAGAACTAGGAATGTGGAAGATAATTCTTTTATGGGCTATTTTTTGTCTTAAACATCATGGTTACTCATCTTGGTGGGACTTGATTGAGTCCGATAGATCGATTCTTTCACCAATTTGGTTAAACGTTATTTCAAGTTACGTTCGAAATGGAAACTATTGGCAATTTTTTAAATCAAACTATCAGGTTCGGTAAGGAGATGGGATTTCGGCTAAGGTTTGGCGTGATCCTTGGATTTCAAATCAGCCCCTTTGGATGTTGAGTGGAATGAAATCGGGTTCGGTGCTTTTGGTGTGCTCGAAACTATTTGTCAATGTAACTTTCGGCTAGCCTCTTCGGTGTAAAAGGTTGCATTTGTCTAAACGTAATCAATGTCTCGAACTAAAGCGCTTGATCTTTCAAAATAGCCCTTCCATCTTCCCTTCTTTACGATGGATGAATATCTCAAGGAATAGATTCGATTGTCTTTTCCCTCTTCTGGTGACCGATTTCTTTGGAATAGTGTACCCAAAAAACAATTTTCAGTGGCTTCTTTTTATGCGGGGCTGATCTATGATTCGGTTACTCCTAGTCTATGTTCTTCATTTGGGCTGATATGGAACACTCCGATGCTTCCCTGTGTCCTCTCTTTCGGTTGGTTGTTGCTCCATGGTAGATTACCAACCTAGGATTTTCTAGTTCGTAGAGGTTACGCCTCCTTTTTGGACTCGAATTGCCCATTTTGTTCTTCGATGGAAGCAATCGATCACATGCTTCTTTTTTGTCATGATAGTTGGATAACTTGGTGTGAGGCACTCAAGTGGCTAGGAGTTTCGGTTCCCATCCCTCAATATGCGACACACTTCCTTGATTTATGGACATCATTTTTCTTGCCGGGTTTAAAAAGGGAGTTCGCAACAGCATTGTGGTTTTGCATAGGTTGGAGCATTTGGAAACGAAGGAACAAATTTTTCTTTGAGGAGCGAGATTCGTGGAAATGAAGATCTTGTTTCCAATATTTATCATTGTTGGTTATTTTTCAAGATTACGAATAGGCTATTTTCTTTTTTGATGGCATATCTTTTAATCAATCCATCCTCTCTTTGTACATGAACTTTGTATTTTTGTGGGCGACTCACATTTTGTGATGCGCTCTTTTTAATGAAAAGAGGGGTGTGTGTTTTGTAAACAAGCGATCACATTAACCTAGTTGGGACAATCTCCCCGAAATTTTCACACACTCCAATCTTTTTCCGATGGAGGAACACAATGTTCCTCCGAAGGTTTTTTTAAAAAAAAAAAGGATACGACAAAAAAATACCGTTGTTAAAGTAACTGGTAATTTCGGCCTTAAACATAATTTTCTTTTCGGTAATACTTGATCTTAGAGTTTAGCTTTCAAAGTCAAATATTGAAAACCCATAAATACTGATTAATGGGAATCAATAACAAATTTGATTTGAAGGTTATTGTTGTTTATTGTCGGATAAAAATTTATATTATTTTAAGAGCAATCAGCAAACATTTAGAAATCTTTATTATACCAAAACAAGTAAAAGGCAACAGTTGAACTGATTTCACGATATGATTTAAGCTTTTTATGGATAGATTTAACCGTAATTAATTCACATACTTTTTTTTGAATGAAAGCTGATGAATGGGGTTATATTGGTATGGACATCCCAACTAGGGTGGCACCCCCATTGCAAGACAAAAACCCAAACCCAAAATTTATTAAAATAAAGGAAAAAAAACAAAATAAGGTTTGTAAAAGAAAGACAAAAAGAAAAACTACACGAACCAATAAGAGCATCAGCCACTTACGTAATAAAAGAATTCATTGTCACAAAAACAAGAAACATTATCCCACCACTGATCTTGAGAATTATGTCTACCAAATCTTGCTATAGCATCTGCAACGTGATTTCCTTCCCTGAAGATGTGGCTTACCATGAAATGTATGGAATCAATCCTTCGAATATAGTCCGGCCATTCCACTTGAACACATCATGGGACATTCATTGAGTGACTGTGAAGCATCCCAATCAAGTAAGTGGAGTCACTTTCAGCCATAAATGATTCCAGCCCTTGTCAGACGCAAATGAGATTGCCTTCATCGTTGCCATTAACCATTCTAAGAAAACAAAAGATTCTTCAATCATAAAGGAAAAGGAACCTTTCGATATACCATAGCAGTCTCGAAAAATTCCTCCACAACCAGCCTATCTTGGATTTATCAAGACTCAATGGAAGCATGATAACAAAAATCAAAGATAGGGAGGACAAGAAATCAAAAATGTTGTGAGCTCTGCTAAGGTAAACAATCATCAAATCTGATCGGAATACACCTTGTCCGATTCAGATTTTCTATCTCTTATTCATGATGGAATCCTTTTCCAACTCCAACTTTATTGCGAAACTTTTTGATGATCAAGTAACTCAAAAACCTCAGAAAATGATGGGAAAATCTGTAACCATACCGAATCATAGGCTGTCTTATGCGCAGGCTACGGTTGAGCATTTGGATACCTTTATTTCACCACCAATCTCAGGTGCGGCGGTAAAGGAAAAAGGTGGTTTCAAAAGTGTGAAGATCACGCAATCAGTATATGAAAAACGTGTCAAAAGATGTGATTTTTCTCTTATAGGGAGATTGATCTTGGGGAAAGGTTCAAACCCTAAAAAGGTTGAAGATTTGAAGAAGCAATTATCGATCTCTTGGGGTATTAACCAGGAATGTAGCCTTATTTCTATTGGTAGAGGCTTTTATAATGTCATGTTGAATTCACAAGCTGAAAAGGATTTTGTTCGGAGCAAGGGCAGTATCAATTTGAGGCCTGGAATTCTTAGATTACAGCCTTGGGTTCCAGACTTTGATCCGTATGTGCAAACAGCCACCAACGCACAGGTATGGGTTAAATTTATGAGTTTACCATGGGAATATTGGGACCCTAAAACCCTAGCGGAGATCTTGAGCTGTATTGGGGTATTATTAAGGATTGATAGGGCGAGAGACGGGAACGAGAATTGGATTGATTTACAATATGAAAATATACCACATTTTTGCAAACTTTGCAATTCAGTTGGTCATGCTGCATTTGATTGTAGACGAAACAAGTCTTAGCATGAGGTTGCTAAGACTAAAGATAAGGAGAATGTGCCAAAAAAGGCTACTACAGGTTTGGATAAAAATAAGACCACTTTCGAGGAAACTATAATTGACAACGTCAATGTTAATTTGCTTCAGCGAAGCAAACCGAGACAATGCAGCCTTGAGGAAAGACTAAAAATGGTTGTGGTAGCTAGGGATATCTTTCAAAAAATTAAAAACAACCTGCCACCGAAGGAGGGTCATTTGGGTAATGATGTGTCTGGTTCAGAGAGTTCATATGGCAGCTCTACGGGGAAGGAATTGGATAGTAAGGTTGAAACGGAGTTGGAGGCAGCAACTTCTGTGGAAAATCAAGGTATGGATCAAGACAATTCAACTCCTGTTAGAATTAATTAAATTGTAGACCTTTCAGGGGAGAAGGTTACAAGTACTCCAGGAAGGGTTGTAGTGGGAAAATTCGGAGAAACGGGCAACTTGGTAGCAGAGAGTTCTTGGGCTGATTTGGTTGAGTAGGAGGAAGGGCAGTGGCAGCCTGTAGTTCCTAAGAAAAGGAGGAATAAGGAGGATAAAAATTCGGCAAATGATTCCATGAAAGGAGGAAACCAATCGCTTGTGTTGCGACGGACATCAGGTACATATTCCTAATGAATTTTCTCTATTGGAATTGTAGGGGTTTCCATAATCGAGAAACCCAATCTTATGTTAAGAATTTAATTACAGCTCATAAACCAAGTATTTTATGCTTGGTGGAACCTATGATAAATTATTCTGATCTAGATGTTTCTTTATGGAGACATTTGGGATATGATTTAATGGCCACGAACGATAGATCTTTACCTTCGATGTGGATTCTGAAATCTTGTTCATTTTCTTCAACGATTACAGTAGACTTCAGTTCAGATCAAGTAGTTGCGATCACTATCTCGGATTTCAATTTTTCTATCGGTTTTGTTTATGGTAGTGACAGTTCTACTCAGAGGCACAATCTTTATAATGATATTAAACAACTCACGGGAGATAAAAATTGGATGTGGATTGGTGATTTTAGTGCTATTCTGGGTGCTCACGAGAAAAGGGGTAGACCACCTAGTGTACGCTCTTGTAGAGAGTTCAGAGAATGCATTGATGTTATAGAGCTGATTGACGTTGCTACATCTGGCCCCTTTTTCACATGGTTCAATACTAGACATGGTAATACTAGGGTGGATTCTCGATTAGATAGAGCTTTGATCTCTAAGGATTTTGGAAACAATTGCACTTTTCATTGTACGGTGCTTGCTAGGAACTTTCCAGATCACCATCCATTATTTTTTTCTTGCCGCTTTGATCTTTGTAGAGTTTCTCGCTTTTGGTTTCAAGCTATGTGGTTAGAGCATCCGGGTTTGCGTGGTCTTATCTCAGAACATTGGCGTTCTTCGTTCCATTCATTACCTCTAATGCAACTCTTGACTTTGAAGTTGAAATTTTTACTTTCTCTTTTGAGAAAGTGGAATAAAGAAGTCTTTGGCCATTTTGATGATAATATTGCTAAGTCTCAAGTGAAGCTTTCGTAGATTCAAGAAGATATTACTTCCTACAGGATCAATGAGAAAAGAAGTAATGCTAAAATGTTGGCTCATGCCGAATTGGATTCTTTCTTAAAATAAAAGGAGATTTATTATAAAGAGCGGTGTAGCCTACGTTGGTTAAAGGAAGGGGATCGCAATACAAATTTCTTTCATCGTTTGGCAAAAATTAAAAAGTCCAGCAGTGGTATTAAGTCTTTGAATATCTGTGAGTCAGTGGTTACCAATTCAGAAGCCATTTATGATCATATAGTGAGATATTTTAGTGATATATTCAGCCGTGACTCTGCTGTAGTGGTGGATGAGGGGCTAATCTATTCAATGATTCCTAGTGTTGTTACGATGGAGGAAAATAATCTTTTGACTTTGCGGCCTTCATTTGAAGACATCAAAACTACAGTTTCAGATATGGATGGTTCTAGTGCGCAGGGTCTGGATGGATTCACGGGTATTTTCTTACAAAATTTTTGGGATATTGTGGGATCGGATGTTTGTAAGGCTGTTCTGAGTTTTTTTAACACGGGATGTCTCCTGCCCGGTTTGAATTCAAGTGTTATAACTCTTTTGCCTAAGAAAGATCATGCTATAAATGCAGAGGACAATAGGCCAATCATTATGAGCATCTTCATCTTCAAAATTATCACAAAAATCTTGGCAAATCAATTGGGAATTATTGCAGCCCATTATATCTCCAAATAAATTTGGTTTTATCAGAGGGAGGAACATTCAAGAATGTATAGCTCTTGCATCGGAAGGTGTTAATTTACTTAATAAAAATTACTATGGTGGTAATCTAGCAATTAAGGTTGATATCAAGAGAGCCTTCGACATGTTGGATTGGAAATTTCTGTTGACCGTCCTGAAGGCTTTTGGTTTCTCTGAAAAGTTTGCTAGATGGATTCATAAAATCCTTCAATCCTCTCGGATTTCAGTTCTTTCCCCTCAAGGGTTGAATGGCTTCTTCCGTTGCTCAAGAGGAGTCAGGCAAGGAGACCCTCTTTCTCCTCTCCTATTTGGGATTGCAGAAGAGTTTTTGAGTAGATTAATTTCTTCTATTACTGGTTCGGGTACCCTCTCTACGATGAAATACATGCCAAATTTATCCTTCCCGTCGCACTTGTTGTATGCGGATGATGTCTTAATATTTTTGGCAGCTTCTTTGAAGAACATGCAGCAGTTAAAAG
The DNA here is from genome assembly GCA_949673415.1 of Euphorbia schlechtendalii. Taxonomy (NCBI): domain Eukaryota; kingdom Viridiplantae; phylum Streptophyta; class Magnoliopsida; order Malpighiales; family Euphorbiaceae; genus Euphorbia; species Euphorbia schlechtendalii. The sequence goes on along the minus strand of CATIWQ010615875.1, from coordinate 553 downwards.
ACATTTTTTATCTTTATGGTTTGAATTCTAGGCAGGTAGTAAATTGGAGGAAGTTGAGTATTTATTTCGGGAGTTCTATAAACTCTTCGCGAGCTAGTCATCTTGTTGAAATAATGGGTTTTCAAAAGGGGGAAATTCCCTTTTATTACTTGGGTGTGCCTTTGTTTAGAGGAGTTCCAAAAGCAGTGCATTTACGATCGATTTTACATAAAATAATGCCGAAATTTGCTAGATGGATCGGTAACTCTTTATCGATGGCTGGTCGCCTATTATTGGTTAATTCGGTGATTTGTAGCCCTCTTTTGCACTCTTTTACTATCTACAAATGGCCTGCTTCTCTCATTTTATCTCTTGAATAGGCCATGAGAAATTTTATCTGGATGGGTTTGTTAGACGTTCGAAAGCTTGTAATGGTCCCTTGGATTAAATGCTTGAAACCGGTTAAAGAAGGCGGGTTGGGGATTAGGAATCTTGCGGACATTAACACTGCCATGATGGGTAAGACCTCTTGGGGTCTGATTAGTGGCAAAAACTGCTGGTATGGTCTTCTAAA
>CATIWQ010615851.1:0-18898 GCA_949673415.1 Euphorbia schlechtendalii | reverse complement strand
TTCACCTATAGGTCCCTTATCATCTTCTAGATGAGATAAGTGATCAACTACGGTATTTTCACTTCCTTTCTTGTCCTTGATTTCTAAGTCAAATTCTTGTAAAAGAAGGATCCACCTAATTAATCTAGGTTTGGCATCTTTCTTAGAAAACAAATATCTCAAAGCAGCATGATCAGTGTAAACTATTACTTTAGACCCTATTAAATATGATCTAAACTTGTCACATGCATATACGATTGCTAACATCTCTTTTTCTGTGGTAGTGTGATAGCATTGTGCAGAAGATAAAGTGTGACTTTCATAGTAAATTGCATGCAAATTCTTTTCATACTTTTGCCCTAATACACAACCTACAGCTACATCACTAGCATCACACATCAATTCAAATGGAAGAGACCAATTTGGTTTAACTATGATGGGAGCCGAAACTAATGCTAGTTTTAAAATGTTGTAGGCTATTAAATAGTCATCAGAGAATTCGAACTTCAAATCTTTAACTTATAGATTTGTTATAGGTTTAGCTGTAACCGAGAAATCCTTAATAAACCTTCTATAAACTCCAACATGGCCTAGAAATTATCTTATTCCCTTAACATTTATGGGAGGAGGTAATTTCTCTATGATTTTGATTTCTGCTATATCTACGTGAATTCCTTTCTCATCTATTTTATGACCTAATACTATACCTTCATTAACCATAAACGGACATTTCTCCCAATTCAACACCAAATTAGTTTCCTCGCATCTAGTGAGTACTTTATCCAAATTCTCCAAACATACCTCAAAAGAATCTCCATATAAAGAGAAATTCTCCATTAAAACTTCCATAATATCCTCCACATACTTACTAAAAATAGCAGAAACACACCTCTGAAAAGTAGCCGGAGCATTGCATGAACCAAAAGGCATTCTTCAATAAGCAAATGTACCAAATGGACATGTAAAAGTGGCTTTGTCCTGGTCATCTAGCCTAATATGAATTTGAAAATATCCAGAGAATCCATCAAGAAAACAGTAAAATGCATGACCTGATATCCTTTCTAACATTTGGTCTATAAATGGTAAAGGGAAATGGTCTTTTCTAGTGGCTGTATTTAATTTTCTGTAGTCTATGTAAACTCTCTATCCAGTTGTTGTCCTAGTAGGAACTAAGTTTCCCTTTTGATTTTGAACTACAGTAATACCTCCATTTTACAGAACACATTGAACAAGGCTGACCTACTCACTATCTGAAATCGGATAGATAATTCCTACATCTAGCAACTTAATATTTTCCTTCTTAACAACTTCCTTCATTGAGGATTTAATCTTTTCTACCTTTCTATTCTAGGTTTACTTTCATTTTCCAAATTAATAGAATGCATTACTATATTAGGGCTAATTCCTCTAATATCGAAAATTTGCCAAACAACACTCCTAATTCTACCCTTTATTGTCTCTAATAATGCTTCTTCCTGCAGACTAGATAACTTACTACAAATGATAATGGGTAGGGTATTGTTGCTTCCTAAAAATGCATACTTTGGATGAATAGGTAATTGCTTTAATTCTACTACAGGGTGGTTTATCTATAGAAGGTGGTATAGGATCATCTTCTCTAACTAATTTTTCAATTTCAGAGGAATATTCTAAATTTTCAAGGGATTTAGATGCTGATTCTTCAAGAGATGTAACATGACAAATTTCATCTACACATGTATTAATTAAGTTATCAATCATGTAATCACCACAAAACTTATCCCAATGTATATTAGAAAACATTTTGACTCTAAACAAACACAATAAAAAATAAAATAAAATAAAAATATGAAAATATAAAAATGTACCGTATTTTCCAACAATTAATCTCTAGAACGCACTTGCCCTCCCCGGCAACGACGCCAAAAACTTGTTCGCCACTTTTCAATTGATAAGTTTAATAACAATTTCGTAAAGAGTATGGCTATATATTAATGGTGCCAAAACCTTGTTCGTGTAAAGTCTAGGTGTTGTCAGTACCTCTTATCAAATAGCAAAATGATGATAACTGCAAGTATACAGTTGCGATGTAGTTTTAAAAGATATTGATCCCACAGGGAAGGACTAGCTCTAAAGATCAACAAGGAAGATAAAAGAAAGAAAATAGAATATATTGATATTTTGGATAGGAGGGTTAGAATGAAGAATGAGTTAATATAGATATGAAAGACTAGAGAATCTAAATATATAGATTTTCCCTATGAAATAAGGATAGCAGAGAAAACATGCAAGTTCAACAAAGATGTTACGATTCACTAAACTAATCTAACAGACTCGGTTCAAAATACATAGATGTTCAATTATTCATTCCAGAGCAACACATGAAATAACTTTTCTAAACCTAGCGCAAACGTTAAGACAATTATATAAACCTGGACAACGTCAATACTATGCTTAGTACGAGTCGCTCTCACATAGCCACATTTAGCAAGTTACAATTCCAAAAATGTTGGCTCACTAAACAGCGTTATATCACAGATCCAGTGATTATACATGATATTGTTAACTCCGAAACTACTCTTAAAAATAACTCCAATGCATATAACTTTATTAATATAAAAGACTTAACACGAAATACGCATTATAACACATAGACATATCATAAACTTCGAAATATAAAGTATAAGTAGAAAGCAAAGAAAAGTGGTAAGGTATGCAAGTGAAAGCTAAAGTTGATCAAACCATATCCACTCTTAAATGGGAGTCATCAATTCCCGCAATTCCTGAGTCTACTTTGAATTTGGTCTCGGCCCGTACAAAACCTCCATTAGGATGCTATTCTTTGCGAATATTGAACAAAAGAATATTGAAGAATAAAAACTTTTATTGATAAGTGATTTGCAAGTACACTTATACAACAATCACTCAAGAATATAGAGAAATCTAGTGATCGAAACAAGGATTCGAATCACATAAATATTTTCTCGCTAACACTTATGAACGTAGCAAATTCTCTATCTATACACACACTATGCACTCATGCACTCTAATGCACCACTTGCTGCACGAAATTGTAAGGTTTGGTGCCCTATTTATAGAGTTCGAAGGGTTGCATCTATCCATACGAAGAGTTGTGTGCATTGGTGAATGATTGCATCACTTCAATGTGATTGGTTGAGAAGCTTCAATCTAATCCACAATGGATAGGCACCTTTTCATGATTGGTTGATTTTTGATAGGTGTCTATTCGTTGGTAGTTGATGGCGGTTGATGGCGGTTGATCATTCTTATCTGGCGGTTGGTAGTTAAGAAATTTAAACCAGAAAACCATCCAAGTCGCGACCATGATATATAAGTCATGATCGTGAATCTTTGATTTGCAAACTTCTATTTTGAAGAAGAACAAGTTGTGACCGTGAATGATTGTCGCGACCGTGAATTGCATTTTTCTTCAGAATTCTCTTTGTAACTTCACCGATCCTTGATAGCTTCAATCCTAAGCTAACTCTTTAAGTTCCACGCATCTTTTTGCACCATTTTCACTCTTTTTTCATTGAATTCCACTTTAGATCATTTTACTCCCAAGATTTACCTAGTATCTGCATTTGCATAAAAAATAACTACATACCACGTGAAATCTTTTATATGAAGTATAAAAATGACTTAAAATATAGCATTTAGTGTGTAAAATTAATATGATAATAAGTGTAATTATACACTTATCAATTGCTTTTGAAGATGTTGTTACCCAAGACTGGGTCCCTAAGTAGTTGCACCTATTTTTAGAGGTGTCTACCATATGGTAGAAGGCAAGCAACTTAACTAGCTAGTGCTGCGTATGTGTCACTTGACAAAAATTACTACCATACCATTACGGTTACCTCATCACCTCTCTAATGAAGGCAGTGCGACTGGGTATTGCTCAATTTTTGGATGGACCTGGTGAAACTATCATTCTAGTGAAGAAGGTGTTGGATACGGTCCCCTTCAGCATGCTGAAGAATAAGTAGGTTCACACCCGCAATACTGAGGCTCAGGATGTCAAGCTGAAGAAGGCTAGAGTGGAACCAATTGTGTTCCCCAAATCTATGATAAAGGGGGATGAAGATGCATTTGTTGTGGACTTTAAAGGGTTTGATGAAGAGACCATTGAGGATGTGCCTTTATTTTCTTAGCTAGAGAAGCTCCTAGAAACCCCTGCCACATCTTCATCTACTAAAGCAAAAGCTGGTTCCTAGCAAGTTAGAGCCAGTCCAGCAAAAGAAATGGCAGGGGTCATGCCTGCCCAACCATAAGCTAGGTAAAGAAAGCCCTTGAAGTTAAAAACTCAAGCATAAAGGGAAGCTAAGGAGAGGTAACGGCTAAGGAAGAAGACAATGCTAAGGACAAGGAAGAAATCTTGCTCTAGAGAAAGCGCAAGCTTAGGGCGAATGGAGAAGTTGTGGAACAAGGTACCTCAAAGAAAAGCAAAGAGGACCCTAAAACCATTGATTCAATAGTTGCAGTCCATGTGGAGGAAGTACTTACCAAAGCAAGAGGCACAAAGCGCAAGCGCTATGCCACCACTCGCCCTAGAAAGTGTAATGTTCAAGTGGTGAGCAGCAATAAGGAGGATGTTGGTAATGACGTGGAGATCATAGACCAGGAAGAATTTTCTCTTCTTAAGGCTAACATTCTTAACCAAATTCCCACTCAGGTTGAGTCTCTTCCAACTCAAGTTGAGTTACGTAAGGCTTACCCATCCTTGGGTCAAATAACCAACCCCCGGCTATTCATTGGGCACCCCTAAAACCCGTGAATAGCTTAAGCAATGCTTTCTTGAATAGACTAGCTTAAATAGGGCATCCTTTTCTAAGTGCAACATATTTTAACTACTAGAAATGCATATGATATGTTAAATAGAGAATATTGGATAAAATTATCTTGAACATCTTTTCTGTACTTCGTTAGATCTTTTAAATTTTGGAAATTAAGTTAAATACAAAAGAAATCCCCAAGTAGAGTCACTACTGTGAGAGGACAATGTTTTTCAAGGCTTACCGTGGGTTAGGTAAATTGTTTGTTCAGGACATATTTCATAGTTCGAGACATTTCACTACTTTTCAGGACGTGCCGAGGATTTCTTTCCATTAAAACATATTCCAAAATAAGGGAAAAGCTACTTTAGAAATAATTTAAAAGATTTAGGAACCTAAATTCCTAAATTAGGACATAGAGTTGCAACCTGGATTAGCTCTTCCAAGAAGATTCCGGTATAGCATCGTTTCCAAGCACAATTCTATACCTTAACATAGATATTCAAATTCGGATTAAGTTACTTACTTTATTGTTTAGCTTTTTTTTTTTTTTGTTACAAACCAAAGTTTTACCAATATTTTATATTTAACATATTTTTATTGCTTATGATTCATTAAAGAAAAATGGAGGTGAGAAGAAGGATGTTATTTTAAGCCTAATCTTAGCTAAGCTAACACAATATCATGCTAAAAAATAATTATTTGCATTCTATTACTATTCCAAGATTTCATACAAGTTACTTACAGTGGTTTAGAACCAAAATCGTGGACAAAATATCCCAAGACAGGCTGTTTACAACAATTTTTGGTTGTGGTTCTTTTTCACTCAATTTTTAGCCAAGTTTACGTGTTTAATAAATTTCTAAGCATCAACAAACATGTATAAACATAAATAAAGAGGTTAAAAGTTTGACGACTTACTCGAAAGCGACACGCAAGCTCTTAAGCTTTAGCTTAAGGTTCTAAAACTTCTCAATGTACCAAATCAAAAATAAAAAAGTAATTGAAATAACAAAATACAAAGTCTCATATTAGATTTGTACTTTTTGGTATAGAATCCACCCTTATGATAGTTCCAAAGTTGAGAGCCCAAAATTTTCCTTCGAAGAAAGCAACAAGTTGGTGTTTGGGATTTTGGTAAAAACTAAATAAGGATCGGTGATCAACAAGTAAACAAATAGAGTGCTTCCTCTCTTTGTTCAAGAATTTTCACAAATTTGAGAAGTAGTTTGGTTGTTTTTTGTTAAGAGTTTGTGAATTTTTAGATAAAAACTTGAACCCTAGAACACTAAAATTAGGTTCATATTTATAGAAAAAAAGTGGGTTTGTTTCGGTTAAAAATAAATTTATGGAAAAAAAAAGGAAATAAATCAATATTTCTTTCGGTTTAGGGTGATCCCGGTTACCATATTCATGGTCCTGGTACCGTTTTTAGTGGTCCAATTTAGTAGAAAATGGGCTACAATTGGATAACTAACTAGGAATTTAAAGTGATTCTAGTACCATGATAATGATCATAGTACCGTGATCATAAAGGTGGTACAGAGATCCCATGATCCTGGTAGCCTGCCTACCCCAATTATTGACAACTTTTTTTATTTTGATTTGTTTTGGGGGTTTTGGCTCAATGTTCGGTAAGTTTCAAAGGCAAATTCCAATAATCGACTTTGAACATAAAATATTTTACTAGACAAAGTACAAAATGAAAATCTTTCATCATTGACTTTCGGGGTTGCAAAAAACCATGCTCACAGGTATTTTCGTGTATCGCACATTATAACTTGACCCGATCCTCTAGAAGACTGTCTGCTCATAGTAGGTTCACATGCCATAAAAAACAACTCATATTCGCTAGGCCTATTTCAACTTGAGTTAATTCATTCTCGGTATAAACCATATCTATTAAGTTCTTTAACCAGTCTGATTAAAGATCCAATGTGTGTGACCTCATAGGATCCTGTAGTTTCGAGCTGCTAGAGCTTTACCTAAATTTGGCTTCCAATTCAGGAACCTTTAGGCTCGGTGTTCCAGACCGTTATGAAACATGATGACTCTAGATGATCAAATTTGCTTTCTAGAAAAGGCTTACGTACGATCCCCCAATACCCGGAACGTCACGTGCTCGTGACTTGATCCAGTTCTACAATAGTAACAAATACAATACACTCCTTCCATTATGTTAAGTATAATTTAGTTTATTGAGCTCGAATAAAGTGGTAACTCATTTAATAGTCGCACTAGCTATCTCGATGTTAGACTTATTCACGAAGAACACCACTCACCTTATATAATGTGTTTGACTAGAAACACGTTCTTTTATTCACATATTGTGATCAAAATTTTAAGAGAGAGAGAGAGAGAGAGAGAGTGTGTGTGTGTGTGTGTGTATTCAACAAGAGGCTCTAAGGTACAACTCAAGTTATATCACTATATCAAGAGTGATGGATCTGATCTTGACTACTTAGCTTACCACTAACAATCATCTACATACCCAAAAGCATCTGCATAATCCAAGCAACAGAAAATGCTTAAGTATGATCCAAAGCATACAACTTTCTATACAAGGTGATTAGTATCTCGGGTCTGAGGATATATATATTGTTGCTACAATAAGACATGACACCAACACATGGATATATTTATTTTCGAGTGTGTATCTTATAGTGGTCTCCAATGTATTTCTGTAAAATATATTCATGTGTTAACTCAGGGTTCCACCTTCAACTTAGGATATTTGCTACTTAGATCCAATCCAATGAGTAAGCCTACACATGATAGTCTTTCCGCTTCATTGATGTCAAATCTTAGTGAAGTATGACTAGGGATATTCTAACTTACCATAATTGCACATGTGAGCAGTTTTCACCCCATATAGCTCCCTCTATGTCATTTCACTCTCACGCTATGGAATAGTTACGGACTTTGTGATGGTTAATTTAGAAAAGTAATGAACATGTAAACTGGCATGGTGGAATTTCAAAACCAAAAACTAACATAAAAGGAACTCCTAATTAAGCATGTCATGATTGTTATAATCTTAATTAAAACGTTCTACAGATCATTAAGTTTATAAAAATTATTAAAAGAAACCTAACATCTAAGTATAGAGCATTACCAATTGATGTGTGCCTTCCCTTGATGTGGTAGAGTGATCCCTTTAGAGCAATCAGATAGCATTCTTATTTAAAAAAAAACAATTCGCAAAAAAATGAGTCAAGCTCAGAAAGAAAGCTGAACTAAAGTAAAGTTAAAAGGAGGAGGAAGGCTCCTATTTATAGGAGTAAGGGGAGCAAAAATGCTCCCCATTTAGTAATGTGGGATGAGGAAAACCCCATTCCACACATGGGTTTATCGCGCGGAGCTCCATGCTTTACGTGCTCATAGCCTCGGTATGTGGGGTGTGCGAAGCCCACAAGGTAAGCCCATTTAGGCTTGCCTTATCCCGCAAGCGGGGTCTTATAGGTTCTCTCGCAAGCTTGCTTGTAGGTTGTGCTGGTGGGCCTGCATTACAGGCCTACACAAGTGCTACCAAGCACTTGCGGGCCTGTAACCCACTAGCTTGTGCTAGCGCAATCCGGCAGCCCGTGAGCGCTCTTTCAATGCTTGCAAAGCTATCATGCAGGTCCATTCTCATGAACAACCTATGTTAGCGGGGCCACTCGCAATGGGAAACATCTCTTGCTCCACACACTATACATTTTCCCTAATTCCTCTATCAACCTATTATTTAGTCCGACCATTTAATGGTTTATCCAAATGAACTTGACTAACATTTTATTATTGATATAAACCCCGTCCATTAGTTCTTTATTTGGTCCGATGAAGGTTCAATGTGTGTGACCTCATAGGATCCCGAAGTATAGAGCCATTATCGGTTAACCTAAACTTGGCTTCCCATCCAGGAACCTTTAGGCTTAGTGTTCCAGACCGATATGGAACCCGGTAACTCTAGACAATCATATGGGCTTTCTAACAAAGGCGTATGATCCCCAATACTCGGAACGTCACTTGTATGTGACTTAATCCTATTCTTCAATAGTAACTCTTACAATACACTCCTTCTATCATGTTAAGTGCCATTTAGTTTACTGAGCTCGATTTTAGTGTTAGCTCATGTAATAGCCGTTATCTATCCTAGAATTAGAACTGTTCACAAAAATTGATTAGAAACCCATTCTATCAATCTCATACTCCGATTAGAGGTTTATGAGTGTCTCACTTCAACAAGAGGCCTTAAGGTACATCTCTCATTATATAACTATATCTAAGTGATGGATCCCATATCGACTACAGCTTACCAACGAATGGTCATCATTATAACCGTAATCACCTGTACCATCTTGATAATAGGGTATGCATAAGTATGACTCAAAGTATAGAAACTTCCACACAAGGTAACCAGTATCTCGGGTCTAAGGATACTCGTACTACTACTGCAATAAGACATGACACAGACACATGGATATAGTTATTTTTTAGTGTCTATCTTATATCAGTCTCCAATGTATTACCCGAATACATTCATGTGTTAACTCAAGGTACCACCTTCAGCTCATGAGATCGGCTGCTTGGATCCAATCCAATGAGTAAGCCTACTCATGCTAGTTTTTCTACTTCATTGATGTCCACTCACAATGAAACTATGACTAGGGATATTTAAACTTTTCCATGATTACATGTGTGTGCAGTTTCACCCCACATAGCTCCCACTATGTCTTTGCATTTTAACGCTATGAAATAGTCACAAAATTTGTCTTTATATATACATATGCAAAAAGTCATCTCATTTCTCAAAAAATGATAATCAGATTTTTCATATGTTAACTTTTTCATTTTTCCTTACTCTAAATTTTCTCTACGATTTTCAAGTGAAGAAAATTTCGATCAGAGTTATTTTGTTCATCTTCGCTAGCATGGGTCGTATTCGGTGAAGTGTTGGTGTATGTGATTACAGTGATGTTAAGCATCAAACACTACATTAATCTCTTGTAGAGATTTTTGAGTATGCACATCTTATTATTTCTTGTTTATTCGTTTCATGTAAATTCAACTTCATAATATCATGTGATATGAAACTAAGAATATTAACCGGGGTATTTCCACACGATCGGTTAATCTTCAATGAAAGTTTTCTACAAAAATGTGTTTCTACATTTTATAATCAAATGTAGCTAAAGGAGTTGCAATAGTAAAAAAAAGTGTAATATAAAAATATTTGCAATTGTCCAAATGTGTTTCAATATAATCAAAGAACTATTCAAGTAATGCTAATGTGTTCTAAAATCTTTCAAACACAAGTAAAAAAATGTAACGGAAAGGAGTTGCAATCGCATTTAAAAGTGTTGTGAGAGCAAACCAAATGGCCATTAAGTTGAGTGTAGCAATAAACTGTTTACTGAAGCCCTAAATGTGTAGCCTATGAGTGTAAGAGCATTGATGAAGAAACATAAGGGAACGCTTTTGCTATGTTGCGTGAAATAGGATAAAGCCAAATAGACTTTCTACAATTAGAAAAATACCATATCTTTTTTTGTCAAGAGTTGCCAGTTTTTCTAAGGAAACTTTTTAAGCATCTTAAGCCATACTTTGATGGGGTTGGTGTACGCCATCTATGACTAGGTGAACCGTTAGCTACACATTCTGATTTTGCAGTTCATACACATTATAAAAGAAAACATCTAGCTTGCAATATTGCATGATTACTTTTGATTAACAAAATAGAGTTACTAAAAACTAAAAATACATAATCATATCAATTTAACCTATTAAAACATATCAGTTTAACATATTAAAGCATGTAATTTCTATGTTGGGAAGTTTGATACACCTTCATACAGGCTTAAACACATAACTAACTAAACGAAAAAATACACAACTTTAACATAGTTATTATCAAGGGGAAAGTTAATATATACTACCAATAAACTCTAAGATTTTCAATTGCTTCTATTTTAGAACGTCTAATAACATATTATTTCTAGGACTCATGCCTTTATATTATTTCTAGTACTCACACCTTTATATATAGGGGTTATGGTTACGATGTCTTTATTTTAATCAAAGTTAACTTTACTTTACCTCTTATTATTAATGGATCAATTATCTTAACATTCCTACGGAAATAAAGAGCTAAGTAAGACATTACAAAGTTAAAAAAAAATATATAACTATAACATAGCTATTTGATTTTAAAATAAATGAACTATAGCATAACTGTTATGTTTTAATGCTACATTATAAATTTAGTGAAAAAATTAAAAAATATAATGATGCGTATTTAGTTAAAAAAAACATACAACAATATTTTATTTTATTTTAGGGAACATACAACAAATTTTTAAACCGCATGTTTGAAGAAGGTGAAAAGAGAATACACGAAAAAATGGAGAATTTGATAGAAATTTCCATGAAACATAAAAAAAAGTAAATATGCATCGAAAAGAGTATTTGCACATTCTATATTTTCAATCACAGCCAAAAGGACACTTTTATTATTACTGCAATTTTTTATTCCTACCAATCAAATGAAACTTTTACAATATAGTAAGTACACTCATACCTATATATACATAAAATTTTGAATCAAATGACTAAAACCCGAAAGACGAAGATTCCTTTCAATACCATTGCTCATCTTGGTGTGACAGTAGGAACTACTCCACTGACTAGGTCACTTCCAGAAACATCACTAGACACATATGGATGTTTAATCACCATTGAGGATGAAGAGGGCTGAGTTTCGGTCTTTTCTGGACTAACGGATATTGTGTCCGGTGTTTTAGCATCGGATTCTGGCATCATAGCCCATATAGTTTCGAGTTCTCGAACCACATCCACCATTGAAGGTCTCATATCCGTCTCATCCTGGCAACATTTGATTGCCAAACTCAAGAATTTTTCAACACAGACGGATGGATATGAACCCATACGCCCATCTATCACTGAGAATATCATACCAGATTGATATGAGATGTTGACCTGATGAACATCAAATTACCTCAGATTACGTTGTTTGGATATAACTGACACAGTTAGTTAGATCTGTCGCAAAATATTAGGCCAAATGCATCAAGACTCTCCTAAACTTGATAACTTTTGTCAAATGCCACCTTGAACTTTCAAAAGTTCCACTTAGACCCCTGAAACTTGGAAATAGTGCATCAGTTTAGCCCATCAACGCCACATGTCAACTTCTGGTTGGAGATGGAAAAATGGAAATCTTTGAAAAATTAAACCAACCAGAATCTGACATATGACATTGAAGAGCAAACCGGTGCACTTTTGCCAAGTTCAAGGGGCTAAGTGGAACTTTTGAAAGTTAAGGGCGGCATCTAGCAAAAGTCACCAAGTTCAAGGGGCTGTTGGTATAACTTATTTACCTCTCGGACAATGTTTTTACCATGCGATATTGGTTGCATCCCAGTTAACAGCTCAAGAAAAACTACACCGAGGCTATAAACATCACTCTTGTCTGTTAATTTATGTGTAAGAAAATACTCTGGATCAAGGTAGCCCTGAAAAGTCAATATATGGTTAGACATAAGAAAATACACATCAAGAGTTCAACAAACTAGAATACTAAGCTGCTGTTTTGTGAACCATAATCCAGCATTGTGGAATCAATTTTAAGCATATTGCAGTATAGATTCTATTCCATTATGTTGAATCAAGAAAATATAATTTAAAAATTTTCGTCAAAAAAACCACGGCCATTTTCGTCTGCTAATAAATTACATCTCCTTTTTAAGAATTCATCACATCCAAATTTAGATAACATTAAAATGTGATGTTTCCTAATGGCAGTGAGCACATGAATAATTTTAACATACGATTTTCAGACCAATAAGAGTAGATCAAGATAAACAAGAACATGGAATTTGAAACCTAACTGGGTACAATATTGAAAACTCACCGGAGTTCCCTTTACAACAGTGGACACGTGAGCTGGTACATCACCGTCAATGTCTGGAACTGGCGCGAGTCTTGAAAGCCCAAAATCAGCTACCTTTGCATTAAAATTTGAGTCAATTAATATGTTGCTTGCTTTGATATCTCTGTGAAATATTGGCGGATCAGCTTCTGTATGAAGGTAAAGAATGCCCTTCGCTGAACCCAATGCAATTCTCAATCTCATAGCAAAACTCAGCGGTTGTTTGGACTTTGCTGTGTTACAATCATACAGTTGATCAGAATAATATAAGCATTAGCTGTGTTGGCAAGTCTGAAGGATCGATCTGAGACATACCAGAAAGATTATCTCTAAGAGTGCCATTAGGCATGAACTCGTAAATTAACATCTACAGGAACGAAAAACATGCATGTTAAAGGAAATTCATGATTCATAGCATCATTTCATAATTCATTTCGCCTACTGTTCCTCTGAACTTTGAAAAGATTCCCGTAGCTCCCTCAACTTGTCTTATAGTAAGTTTAATATAATAACACAATAATAGAATAAATTGTGGCATATTAAATTAATGTAAAATCAATTCATGACAGTAGAATATATATGTACTTGGGTTAAATCTCGTACCAGTAATAAAGATTTAAAGAGTGAGTTCCATAACAAGAAAATGTCAGTATCGAATATGGCACAAAAAAGGGGGCCGAAAGAGCTGAAGTTAAAAGACTAAGAACAAATAAGAGTCATATCAAAGTTAAAAGCTACAACTACACAAATCCATATCCCTTTGACCAATGTTGTTAAACTAACTAGCTAGCATAGCATGTTTGCTGCTTGAGAAAAATATGGATATGTGTAATAGCTTTTAAGTTTGATATGACTCTTATTTATTCTTAGTTTTTAACTTCAGCTATTTTGTCCCCTCCCCCTTTTTTGTGCCAAATTCGATACCAACATTTTCATATTACGGAACTCACTCTTTGGTTCCTTATTAACTGGTACAAGATTTAACCCCAAGTAGGTGTATATTCTACTATCATGAATTGAGTTTACATTAATTTAGTAAGCCACAATTTGTGCTGTTATTGTATTATTGTATTAAACTTATTATAAGACAAGTTGAGGACCTTTTCAAAGTTCAGGGGGCAGTAGGCAAAATGAGACAAGTTATGCATTTAGCCTATGGTATAATATATGTGCGGAAGATAAAGAACATTTACCTGTTCACCTTCTTCATCACAATAGCCAATCAATGCAACAAGATTCCTATGATGAAGCCTTGATAACAATTCTATTTCTGTCAAGAACTCCTTCTCACCCTGTAGAGAATGCTCCTGAGCCCTCTTTACGGCAACAACCAAACCATCAGCAAGAACGCCTCTATACACTTTACCGTAACCTCCTTGTCCAACTTGAGTGGAAGCATCGAAATTGTTCGTAGCCAATGCCATTTCAGAGTAAGAAAAATCCTTCACGCCGTCAATTTTCAGAAACGCTTTTGATGCTGCATGCAAACATGTGAACATGTTGGAGATAAAACTGCTCAGGAATAAGGGATATATTGCTTCACTTGTTATACTAAGAAAGTACAAACTCTACATTATTTCATCGTTGCCTAATGCCAAATGGATCAATAGTATGCATATCAAATTTCAGGGAAAAGGAGCCTTATGGAAAATCAACATTTATACTTTCAAGTATGCCGCGGGCATTAACATAGGGCATCATAAACACTTGTATCTTTAGTAAAACTATTTGAGAAGGAACTAAAGGTTGAAACCCCAAATTCCCCAGTCTAGTGAATGCTTGCCAATAAAGTATTTCATGAATAAAAAGAGCCACGTTGAAATCCAATAATTAAACTGTTTTGATTGCCTCGGCAATTAAGACTGGGCACTATATACACATCCATTTCTTAATAAAAACTTTGTGCAAGACACTAAATTTGAAACCCCGAAATTCACCACTCCGGAGAATGCTTGCCAATAAAGTATATCTAATAGATCATGAAAAAAATAAATCACCCATATAAAAAAATATTTGAGCCAGAATTTCAATCAAATTCTTTAACAGATTCCTGTTGAAATTGTACTCTGTTGATTAAATAAAAACACTAGCAGTTACAGAATCCATTTGAACTTGTCAAAACATCAGGAATAAAAATAATTGTGTTGATTTTCCAATTTTTATTAAACAAGAATTATTTTAACATGGTAGTCATTAGGCTACAAGTTCCAATCAAGTCTCCAAAAAAGATGGGGAAACTATTGAAACGATTTTACTCTCAAAAGAAAACACCATTTTTGCTTTTAACAAAGCAGAATTTAGCAATTTCTATAAGGAAATTGATTGAAACAAGATTCAGCTGAACTGAATTTTGCATTGCTACGACGCAAACTAAATTTTTCTATATGCATATCATGGGAGAAGTAATACTTACAGTGACGCCTTTTTGAAACTGGCTGGTATTTCCTTATATGTGTCCTCACAATGAGAAGTGAAACAATTGCAGATAAGGTAACTGCACCAGCAATGGCCCCCAGTACTATTCCAGCTAGTGCACCCTTGCTTATACCCGATGATGAACTTCTAGGAATTGCTGTCAATTCATGAGAAGCACAAAGTTATGCAACAAATTAGTAGCAGTTTTTTTCAAAAGCTATGCCATAACAGATAATTAACTAATTTGTATCCCAGCAGAGCAAACTCATATTAAATTACACCATCTCATTAAATGTTAGATTTAGCAGCAAAACAAATTTTCTGCCAAAAAGCACAATTAGCAGAAAAACTATATCAACTTTTTAATGGAAAATGCACATACATTCCAAAATACTTGCTGTTAAAGCTAACATATCTTGCAGTGAACTCCATCAAGTCATAATAAATACACATTTATTAATACAGAAACTTATGAAGTTCAGAAAAACTGGCAGAAAATTCAATTCAGAGAGTAATTGATGTATCGAGACAAACCATTAGCATAAGGACCCAGCAGATCAAAGTAGAGAAGTTCATATGGTCCAAATATATCACTGTCAGGAATATGCCATCCAGTGAACATATTTCGGATACGCATAAGCTCACTAGTATTAAAGAGATGAGTAGAATTAGGGACATAAACAGGAAACAGCTCCAAGTGCATTTTCAATCTAGGTCCTTCTTCCCATTCAAAAATTTCGATGTGAAGCTGATCAAACTCCAATTTCAGACCAGAAGTCAAATACTCCTCAAATGCAAATTTATAAGGTTGAAACTGGGAGAATCCAGGACTTTTCAGTCGGTATCCAACAACCAGAGGGACAGAACAAAAACATTCAGTAGATACTGGGGAATATACATAAGGATATGGACATCCAGCATCTGGGCAGCTCTTAGAATTGTCAGTCAAACTTTGATTGTCGAAATCCTCTTTGAATGTTCCACAGAGTTGGATTAAGTTGGAATCGGAACATACAGGGTTCCCATGAAGCCTGAAGTATTTTTTTAGCAATTTAATTACCATTACATACAGCAAAAAATATGCACAATATCCAAATACAACAGAAATAAAGAGAGCGGCCTTTTCAAGTACAAAGACTAACCAGACAGAGACATTTTGTGGGAGATCAATATTTCCGTTTTCAGATATATTCGATAGTTGATTGTTCTCAAAATCTCTGCAATTTCAAACAGTAGTAAACCATTCATTAGTAATTCAATATGAGATGCAAACAATAACTTACTCTTAAAAGAGCATTGCTTGTGTTTATATTCGCATGGCTTATATTCATTTCCGCTCTTACAAGATAAGTCTTTCAGAACCATTCAAACGCCGACCTTGCCAAAGGGCAGATGAAATGGAGCCACTCAATGAATTATTTGCAACTGACCTGTCATGAAAAATTTAACCAATTTCAATACAGATCTCGATTTTGCAGTCATTATCATACCCTGGGGGCTCGTTTGGTTGGCAAAATGGCTGTTCCGTGGAACAAGAAGAAAAATAAATGCGAAAGGTTACAAATGGTAGAGTATTTTGTCTTGAATCCGTAGACGGACATAATAGCTATTCCTAGACATTATCGGAATAGTGGTTTCCACTATTCCTATAATGTCTAGGAATAGCTATTCAGTCCATCTGCGGATTCTAGGCAAATACTCTACCATTTTTCATTCATTTTTCTCCTATTCCACGGAATAGTCATTCCGCCAACCAAACGAGCCCTGGATAGCTTAAGTAGAAATTAGCAGAATACAATAAAAACCAAAACAATTATGAACAAATTAGAGTTATGAAATTGACATACAGTCTCTGAAGATTAGGCAGGCCAGAAAAGTTGGCAGGAATATTTCCAGTAAGATTGTTGTTCGAAAAATCACTGCCATAAGTATTATTGAAGAAGATCAACATCATAACCTTAAAACTTCAATAAAAAAAAAGGGCTTTGGAATTTAATGAAGTAAATTCTTATATTGTTTACTGTGTCCAATTGCAAAAGAAGTGAGATTCTATGCAGCACATGCGAGATAAGGGAATCTTACATTGTTGTAATATTAACAGCAAGCTTTTCAGTAGGTATAGATCCGTTTAGATGGTTTGAACTGAGGTCGCTGAAAATTATATCAAATTCTTAAGTGAAAATGAGACAGGGGAGTTATTAAAATATGAAAGAAATGGAATAGAAAATAGAAACAAAAAATCCAAAGCAGAAATCCTGCATCTTTGATGAGAAAAGGATTCCAACTATATAAACTTACAGATAGCCAAGATTCAATATTCTGCTCAAGTCAGGGATTGGACCTTGCAAGCTACAGTTTCTCAGACTCCTACAGTAAAAAAAAAAGGATAAAGAATAAGCTTTTCAGAAATGTCTCCTAACAAATTATGTGAAGATGTCTCCACCTTCTAATTCAATTAATCTGAAATCAAATTCTAAGAGTCCACCAGTGAATCAAGTTTAGACCTTATTTGCTAAAGCGCTAAGCGCTAGAAGGTCACAGAACCTAGGTTCCCGCACTTGACAATGCGAGGAGCAATGATACAATAAACAATAAATAACTTGAAATATTATATATTAAGTTCCATAATTATGTTGCTTGTCATAGTTATACAAATACCTAAATGGTTATAATACATATTTGTAATTATGTAATTGATTATGAACTATCAAACTATTCGAAATCAATTTCATAATATCTTTATTATCTTTGCTTTCATATTTCTCTCCCTCAATTCTTCTTCCTTCCAAATTTCCGTTCTTTTTTCCTGATTTGTCTCATTTCCTTTTTTCTATTGTTTTTCCTCAACTTCTCTACTTCCATAATTTTTGTTTTAATATTCTTTCTTTCCTAACATCCTCTCTATTGTCACAGGGGTAAGGTTGTGTACACCCGACCTCCCTTACCCCGCTTGTGCAGGAGCCTTGGTATGCAATTGGGGTAATGTTGATGTTGTTGATTTATTCTTTCTTTCCTAATTCATATTCTTTACTCAGCTCTAAAACTTACCTAAATCATTACAATCCTAAAAAACCAAATATACTTGTCAGGTGCGCATCCCTATATTGCCTAGAGCCTCGAGCCTGGTATGTCTAGGAATGCAACTTCTGCATGTGAGGAGCTTGGCAAGGAGCCTTAAGCGCCTAGAGACTAGGCACACCTTTGACAACTAAGGTTTAGATGTCTCCAATTATTAGTTAATCAATCAGAATTGACTTCTAAGCTATAAAATTCTGTTCCATATATAAGAAAACATTCCCTTTTACGGTTATATTCTTAACTTTCAAAAAGAAAGTTTCAAGTTTCATATTGCATTTTGAACTTACAATTTCAAAAGTTTTGTCAAATTTCCATAAGAATCTGGTATTGTACCTCCATCAAAGTGGTTGTTATCAAGTTGTCTGCATATGAACAAATTAATAAATAGGTAGGAATGAAGAAAACTCAAGGAACTTGTAAAAAAGGAACTTGAAGAAACCATACAGTATAAGTAAATTTGGTAGATCGGCAAATTCTGGTGGAAGAGAACCTGATAGGTGGTTGTTGTCCAGAAGGCTACAAAAAATAATCATATACAAATGAGCATAAAGTAAATTATGCAAGATATCAATCGCAAACAAAATGTTCAAACCAAAGCCTACGCACAAGTGAACAAGACTTGGTAATCTGGATAACTCTGGTGGGATATGGCCACTGATGGAATTGTTGTTCATGTGACTAAAATAACAAGTGAAAAATAAGAAAACCAATCAAGATATGT